>JAIPRN010000338.1:0-93536 GCA_025469175.1 Geopemphigus sp. TES_GeoC_2020 | reverse complement strand
TATATATATATATATATATATTTATTATGTTATATAAATAACTATATTACAGTAAAATATTTGTCGAGAAACCATACATATACTCATAAACGAATTGTGTACAATAGTGATTACATAAACTTACGTATATTTTGTCACGTGTATTTGCATTATTCTTTGTTTGATTGGCATGGGATAATTATTTGGGTTCACCGGGTTCGTATAAAAGAAAACTATAGAAAAATACAGTTACGCAATCGATTTCGTGAAAGTATTTGACATTCGTAATGGGAAACTTTTTCTTCAACTTATTTTTATAAAGAATTTAAATAAAAAGATACGTACGCACGCGCACACACACACACATAGTATTACAGTTGTAGAATTCCGTTTCAAAGTATTTCTGAATATGACAATATATACGACACACAAAATATATTATTCAGACAGAAATAAAATATATGAAACCACTCACTCTAATAAAATGTATCGACTTGTTCATATCGAATAAAGGTCATAAAGGTTAATTGGGTATTGTTGGTGTATAAATAACGCGATCGAGTTCAATATAGTACACGGTGTAATTTATTTATATTCCAGGTGGAATATATATATAGTTAGAAAATACATTTTGTTGTATAAAAATATATTATATTTTTTGGATAGACTTTCTATTGTGTAGAATTATATTTAATAATTTTCGCTTATAATGATGTATGTTTCCGAACGTTATCGTTGTCGACCACACGACGTTATCGTCATGAGTTCCCGTTGGGTTTGACGTTATTTTTATTTATATATATAATTTTTTTTGTATTATATACAATCCGTCGCTGTTCTTTGTGGTGTTAGTTTCGCGTTAGGTTAGAATAAAGATGAACAATGGACGATAATTTAACTTTTAACTTTTCCTTTTTATAACGTATTTTTTCTACTATTGATTGAAAAGTTAACGTGAATATTGTATGGATAAATATAATATAATAAAATATTATATTATAATATAATAATAATATATTAAATAATATTTATAATATTTAAAAATAATATAGTTTTGAAAATTCCTAATATTTTTCGGTGGAAATTATATATTGTAAATTTGATATAAAATTCTTAGCGTCGATATCGCAGAAAACTGCAAATTAAGAGATTAATTACTATACATTATTATGTGAGTTTTAAACTAATTGGAAAATATTTTTTACATACCCTTATATTATTTTAAAAAAAATTACGTAATTAATTTTTTTATCGTACTTACGACAGTAATATCATTCATTAATAATATGTTAATCAAATATTAATTATATATTTATATTACCACATTTGAAAATATTAATTGAAAAATTGACCCGCAATTTATGTTATTGAATATTTGAGTAATTCTCAATATATAAAAACAAAAAACTTTACTTATCCATTAGAGTGATGCTAATATTACTTCCCCTAATACAAAAAGTTGAATTTGATTTTATAATACATTTTTTAGTGTAAACATTTAAAAAGCCTTAAGTGGGTTTGAAAACATTGTTAATAGTTTTAATAAATGCGATTACAATAAATAATTAATATCGGAAGACATTAATATACTCAAAACATAACATTATATCATTTAAATTATCAAAATTTGAGAAAATATAATTAAAATGTACGTATATAGTTAGTTTTAACGAATTTTGTCTATTACATTATCTATTAATATAGGTTTAGTTAAAATATAAATTATATAGTTCGCTAACCAAAAGTCAATTAAGCTGTTTAAATTGAGATTTAAGTAATTATTTAATATATCTTTATCTTTAGATATATAAATTATTTAATATAATTAATATAGGTATTTTGTTAAAACATTTTTTATAAAAAGAATTCTTCTTGCAAGGTTTATGAAATATGTTTTTAATTAACGATAATATTGTCGATTAAAACGAGTTTTTCAAAATTGTAGATCTTTTTTAGTTTCATATGATTATAATATATTGGTAGAGATACGAAGCTGATAGTTATATAGTGCATCTATTATATGTGATATAATAGAAATATTTTAAGATTATAAAACACTTAAGAAGGTATAAATAAATTACGAATTTTTTTATAAATATTATTTATTGATTGAAAGTTGAATACAAATATAAATTGTGTTTCAAATATATGTCAATAATTTAAAATGTTATTTATTTTAAGAAAAAATGTAAAAATCGGTTAAATTAGTATATAAATATATTTAGAACTATAGGTAAGATTCATTTTTATTAATATGATTTAAATCACTTAGTTTAGATAGCTAATACACTATACGCGTCCATGTCGTAATAAACTTATAAGTAAACTAACTAAATAGTTATTTTATTTATAAAAAATAGTTGACATTTTGTATAATATTTTAATACCCATAGTGGAATAATTTATATAAAGATAATAGAGATAAAATAGGGATTTCTAAAACAAAATATGAAATTTTTTAGAAAAACATATAAATGATAATAATAACTATCCTGAATAAGTTAGTAAAAAATTACTTTAAAAAGAAAATATGTACAAAAGTTTTGATAAAAGGTTATTATGATGTTATTATTTGTGTTCAAATTTCTGTAATATTTCATGTAGATTTATTGCTTAAAACTTAAATTAGACGCTGTAATATATTTCATTCAAAATTCGTGAAATTTTTGAACTTATTGTTGAAATGTCTAGATAGTGTAGATTTTAATTATATGTTAACTTTAATCACACTCAGTATAGGTGTACATTTTAAAATTTTTATTTTAAGATAAATAACGTCTTGACAATATTTAAATTAACAAAAAAAGTAAAATATATTTTCGTAAACATAAAAATATTTTATCTAATTTTACTTTCAACTGGAATATATAGCTCCATAATATATAAATATAATAAATATAAATAAAATATATAGATTTCGTTTAATTTAGTAGCTAGAAGAAGTTTTTCAATTTTTATTTTGATGTGTTTTTCAGTTTTTCCTTTAAGAAATATTTTTCTAACTTATAAAAACATTTTAAATAATGTAATGTAAAGTATACCTTTAATGAAAACTTACACGCAGATTGTACAAATATATTGTTATACCCAAGTAAACTTATCTTCACCCGTGTTTGTTGAATTCTTTTATTAATCATTCATTCTAAATATAAAAAGCTAAGATGAAATCTTTAACCTAGATGAGTGAGACCCATTATAATTCCATATTTCGTTTAATTATTAAAAATTCTAACTATAAAAATATTCTATGCATTTTAAATATGAATAATGATAGATAATTATAAATAATTATTTAATGATAATTAAATATGCGTCGATCGTTTAACTTTAACGATTTTAAATATTAATTAATTTTTATGGAAATTTAATACGAATTTTGCCATGTATTAAAATAGTCGAATGTTTAATCTAATTATACGAAATTATTTATTTCCACGAATAATAAAATAAATAAATACAGTTTGTTGATTTTATAACAATTAAAATTGAATTTTTATATTTTACATTCCTTCTAATAAAATTAGTTTTATTGTTATTAAAATTTGACGTTTCAATGTGAAATTTATATTATCATATATTTATATCCATCAATTTTTAGTAATAATATATCTGAATGTAAAAAAAAAACAGTTTTCTTAGTGATTTAATGTTATAAAACAACAGGGGCATAAATATTCGATTTTATGCGGGGAATAAGTATTATTTCTTCTTAGATTTATCGGCAAATTTTTGGTACCGCGTTAAAATAACTAAAATATAAATTGCTTAAAGTCTAAATTCTCGTGCTGTATTTCGTTTAATTATTATTATAATATTTAATTAATCGTCGATACCTATATAAAATATAAATAAACATTCATATAATTATTCATTAGACGTCAATAAAGTAATTACGTTCGTAGCAATGTAGTAGATTCATCACACCGATTAGTAATCTTCTTAATAAATTAAAAAATTTAGAACCGATATTTTTTTCAAATATGTATCAACCGTATAGATTCGTCCGGATTTAAAAATCAATAATTATACCAGAAATATTGATATCCAGTCTAAATGTTGAACATATTTAAATATTTACCGCATCTACCCAGTTGGACTGATCTTTTTAAACTACTAGATATGATCAGTCTTAACATATACTTCTATTCATTATTCTTACATTGTATTATTCCAGAAAAAAATATATCAAATGCATGTATGTACGTGTGAACGTATAATCAATATTATTGATCCAATAAATTAGTAGAACTTGGTTTCTATATATATTTGAAATGTATTGATGAATTCGTTTAAAGCTATATTATAATATAAGAATCAATCGGCCATTTTTAAATACAATTGGAGTACTTAGGACTCGTAATCGGCGCCACCAAATTCACTTTCATTAGGTTCATATACATCAGCATTGAATTTTAAATACCCAAAAAAAGAAAGAATCAATTGGTATTATTTTTTATTTTATTATTATTGTTATAAGTATTTCTTGAATACTAAATATTATCTGGAAATTACATATCATTATAATACGCTTTTCACATAAAATGTATATCATACTTTTAAGGCCTATGTTTAAAAACTAACCAAATTTTCAGAAATATTGTAATTAATTTCATACTATTTTTTTTTTAATAATATATTACGTTTAAATTTTCCTATAATAAAACTTGGAAAAAGAAACGCAAACCTTAATCATTGTTTATAAAAATTGATATTTTTAAATCATTATGATTCAATTAAACATTTAATCATTTACTTAAATAGATATTATTTATAAAACATTCAATACATTTCTAATTTTTAAACACTTTTTATTCAAATCTTAAATAAATGTTTATTATTTAATACAAAGGAAAAATATCGCCTAATTATTTTTTAAACGAAGAAATTATGAACGTGGTAATATTATATAGTAATAAAAAAGATTAATCATTAAGTATTTAATATAAATACAAATTTATTTTAAAAAATCTAAATAATATTCGATTTTTAATTTAAATTTATTTATCGTTTACTAAGAATGTATATCGCGGGATTACATAATTTATATTTTATGCGATTACTTTTTTCGAGTAGACAGAATAGCACAAAGTGTAGTGTAGCATATATACAGACCGTACGTTTATTAAAGTAGCTACATTATTGAATAAGTTATTTTTAGAAAGCTTAGTCATTTTGTAGATAATGGCGAAAATTTTTCAAAAAAATTTTGGAAACTTCAATAACATTTATTGCAAAACCTTTTAAGTAAAACTAATTTTGGGTATTTTGTCGCAATTCTGAAAATAAAAATAATCTGCAATAATTTAATATTTTGACCGCTTATTTATTTTAAATACTTTATGTAGATCTATAATAAGAAAATCGTTGGTTGATTTTTTTTTCATATTCGATAAAAACTTAAACTACCTACTATAAAATGTAATAGTATTTTTCTGATTAAATTGTTAATACTTATTAAGTATTTTTTAAGTCCTATATATATATATATATATTTATGATTACACGAGTTTTATATTTATTTTAAAAAATTTTGTAAATGTGTTTATTATAACTTGAGATTTTAATTCAAGATGAAAACACGCTATTTTCAAATATACACTTCGAAAAAAATGTTTAAACGACTTTTAAAAATATAAAAATAGCATACAAGCATTTCAATACATTTGATTCTCTTATCAGATTCGTAATTTAATGTATAATACTACAAAACAAATTTTAAACAAAACAGTTTTGTTTCAAAATGAACGAGGAGAAACAATTTTTCTATCCGATTACCGTATCGCTCGTGTATAAATTGTACGTACATTTATTTATTTAACGACTGTTTATGACAGATGACAGTGTTATATAATACATTTTTTATTTAATATAATTTATTGATTCGTCGTTCTTTATGCGTACTTACTAAAATTAAAATATAAATTTTAAACTAAATGGATAATGTACACCGAAAAATGTAACGTATAACATCTATATTAACATTTACGGTCATAATTTTCAGATTATTCGTTAATTGATAATTCGTAGTCCTAAACGTAATTATTTATATATTTGTAACACAATATTTTAATTTAAAAAGTAAAACTATGTGGACGGAAACGAAACTCTTATAAAACATATTAATGTATGTTTTTACGTATCTACCTTCGAAGTTACGAAGTATTTTATTATTTCACTATTATGTGACTAATTAAAGTACAAATTGGATAACATATTATATTTTGTATAAATTGTATAATCTAGGGTCAATTAAATACTAAAAATAATTATCATCGATATAGCAATCACGATAAATGGTAATTATCATACGCCATACGTAAAGGAAGTATTATCTTATATAAGTACTTACGTTCGATTTGTAACAAATAAAAAATAAATTTATACTTGTATTATATTTGATAATTAACTGCCAAACAAATAATTCGATTTCATATTACGATCGGTTATTTTTAATAATTGTGCATACGATTCTAATAAGTTACGGCATTTTGTAGCTTTAAATTGTGCAAAAAGTTTTGAAAAAGTTTTTATTTTAATTAATGGTGGTTAAGTTATTAAAAATAATAATACTAATTTAAAAAATACTTTTTCTATTGTATATTGGGTTAATATGAAACGAAAAAATTTAAATCGTCAGGTCGTAATTCGGTTTAATAAATGTTAACAGGTATTTTAATAGATTTCATCTCAAATATACCGTCAATTATTTACGATTTTGTAAAAGCGGGCTTAATATTTGATCGTATTTGTTCGTGGTATATGCTTAATGTAACATAGTTAATAGACTTATTGAACGTTATACGTTATAATATTATAACTTTGGAAAAAAGTGAAATATAGATATTTACTTACGCGTGTAAAATATAATACGTTCTCGACTGTTTAAAAACTCATGGATCCTATTTGTATTGTATATTGACGTGTGATATATATATACAAATATTAATATTATTCCGCAAATATACTCGTATATTATAATTATAACATTTAATTGAAGGTAATCTATAGTATAGTATATGAATGTAACGATTCGCGTTAATAGTATACGTTTCGAATATCTAAAAGGAAGTATATCATATCGATGTATTGTAAAACTGTGTATATTTGACGACAAAAATGTAACCCAAATGCAGATTAAACGTTTTTTAAATTTAAAGACGGTAAGGGAAAGGGAGTTACGTGCGTGTTTCTTTAATATCGTCGGTATTAATATATATACGTCGCGTTAACTAAACGATTAAAACGGTAAATAAACTTAATGTTTAAACACGCTTCTGAACGAATTAACTTTTCGGTGCGTGGCAATTTCTATATATTTTGGTAATCGACGAAACCGTGATACGAAAAAACACCCCGAATTCTATATAAAACGAATAAAATTACAGGCATCACTGAAGTATGTTTATTTCCAACGAAATTGACGAGGATAAGATAAAAACGAATAACAAAGTCGCGGGTTATATTTTGTAACCACCGTACGGTAACGGCTTTTAATTTGGGGTGGGTTATTTTATAAGCAGCGCGCATAGTTATGTATACGTAAACGCGTTTGTGTTGAAAACGAAACGTGTTGAACGCCACTGCCGTGTTTCGCGAACGACGATATTAATATTAAATATATATTAATATAATAATAATATACGCGAAAATAATATCGTTCGTCGAATACGAACCGCGCGTTGTTGGGAACACGGGGATGGAGGAGTGTGACGGAAATACGTCGAAAGCAACGACTGGCGCAAAATTATCGGCGGAAATTGCGTACTAGACGCGTGGCCGTGGGTACCGCGTGTAAAGACACGCGTGAAACGGAGTAAAAAGGGATTTCGCGACGGATTATCCTATTCGGCTGACCCGGATTTGTCCTCGGAACGAGAAACGAGATTTGTTCCTAATAGCATAGGCAAATATAAATATAATATATATATATATATATATATAATCGTACGCCTAATCGTTACATGCACACACACGCGCGCCCGTTGCGTTTTTCTAATAATTATTACCGCTAAACGAAATTCGTCTACGTACTAATTATGCCTACACGCGCCCGTACACACACACACACACACACACACACACACACACACACACGCGTGCGCGCGCGTTACCGAACTTATTCGAAACAATTATATCGCCGCTTACCTTGGCCATGTCGTGTACCATTGTGGTGACCCTGCGTCTGCATGATTGGGGGACACCGGCGCGATTACATAAGTGTTACTAAAAATAGGCGGATGTATAAGTGCGCTCCGACAGTCTACATCAATGTTTTGCAGCGGCTCTGGTCATGGTACAACCCGAGCAGCTCTCCGCGTAACCCGTGCAACAGATGGCCCCGCCGGGGCTCCTGGTCGCCGTGGCAACGGCTATTACAGGTGAGATGTTGCCCGGCAACCGGTGCCCAAAAATCCGGGCAAAACCAATGGCCCACATTCGTTAATCAATTGTCTCACCTTATCCTCCGACTTCTTTTAAATACCCGCCGTACACAGGTACACGACGCGTACATGCGTGTATATGTGTGTTTGTACACACGCGCAAACACGCACGTACATTTATACATAATGTCGACGCTAACCATAACTGTGTACACAAATATATTCCTCGTTTCGAGTTTTTATTTTTTTAATATATTGGTATCGTATCGTTTTCCAATTAATAACCTTTCGTTTTCACCAACCGTATACATTTCGAATCACTTAGTATTCAGGTCATCGGACATTTCGTTCATTAAATATTTCTAACTTTGTATTATTTGATATATGTTTACATCTAAAGCTTTATTTACTAACATTATTTCAACTTAACAATTATATTATAATAAAAATTTTTTTGTTTTTATCTTTTTTAGTACTTTGTTTTTTTTTTATTAAATAACCCTTACTCGTATATTTACGTTTCAAGCTAAGTAATAAATTGATGAAATTCAAGGCTACTAACTTCATAGTTTATAATATTCTTCGCGCTATTATACAGCTACATAACGTAGGGAGATTGAGCCTTGAAACATAAAATAATATTTCTTTAAACTCGGAGATTTAAACTTTATTCTACTAACATTAAGTCATACGTTTTTACGGTTACTATATAGTAATATCTAATTAAATTCGTTCAATTATAGGAACCCAATAAATGGTGTTTTTTTGTCTGTAAAGAAACAAAACATTCAATATTTATAAAGCTATTTTTAAAATAGAAAATTAGGATTATTTTTCTCTTAAAAGTATAGGATTTAAATTATATACATAAACCATTGTACGTGAAAAATAAGAATTTCATTATTGAACTAATATATATTATAGGTTCTCGATGAAGCTATAAATATTTTATTAGATTTAATATGATATGTTTTGATTTATTATTGTTATTATTAATAGTATTAATGTTAATAATAACAATAATAATTATCGTTAATGGAATTGCTTAACTGTGTCGTAGAATTGTTCTAAAAGTTTCATATAAACTCTTAAAAGATTGGAAATTATACTTTGGAAAATTTTATTTTTCAATTTTCCCACTGGTATTTATATAAACAAAGGAAAAACTTATTAACATATTTACGGTTCAATATATTTTGATAAACATTACTTTCGTCGTTGTATTATTAATTAAATAACAATTAGTTTCGAAACTTGAAATGTTTGCCGATTATTTTTGTATAAAAATTATTAGGTAATATTGTTTTTGTAAACTATTTTATGAGCAAACATAGAATTTTCGTGTTTTCGAAAATCCAATATTTTATTTTATAACCCCGAAAAATGTGTCGCATACAATTTTTGATACAGTCGAAAATTTGAAAATGTTGACAAGTTAATTTTTTTCAAAACAAATTATTCCATATTTTATTATTTTTTCAAAATGTTGCAGAAATATATAATTATTTTCATGATAGAATACGTTGTTTAAATTTGTTAAACTAAAGATTTCAATAAATAGATTTTTTCAAACTATAATTTCTAACAATACTTACATATTTCGAAATTCTAGACAAAGAATAATACACCCGTGTAATAATTTTTTTTTATTATATTTTATTATTTGTTGTTGCTTTTACTTCAATAAACGTTTTTGGAAACATGTACTTCTTCGCATAAAGTTTAACGAAATATATAACGTACAAAGTAAACAAATAAAATGACGATATTAATAATAATAATAAATATAGTATTACGTTAGTAAGCAAATATATTTTAAAAAAAATGTTTTGAAGATACTTATTATTCAACTTATAAATAATATTTATTCGGTCTTATATGTATTCCAAAAAAGACTTGTAAGTAGGATATTGCACCGCAATCAAAATATGAATAATAATGTAGCCTGCAAATGTCGTGCGTAAAAATGGACCAATAGCATTCCTTTACGTCACGTGGGATTTATTTCGTATGTGCATAAAAAATAATGTAAATTTATATTTTCACTTTTTCCGACATTCGTTAAAATTGTAGGATATGAATATAATCATCGACGGATTTCTGGTTATAAATCGTATTTTCGACTAAATCCATTAATTCGCGTATGTTTGCGTAAAATTGCGTTTTTTACCAAATATATGCAAATCAGTACTCAATAATTGAACAGCGAGATATGTCCGATATGTAATTGGATTTTGTTTCCAACACGATTTTACGTATTATTATTATTGTTTTACTTATTTACATAATATTATAATTTTTGTTTTAAACAATGTATTGTACACACCGAATATATACCGACATAAGCTCGAAAGATAATTATGGAATACGAATATATTTTCGTTATTTTAAAAAGTAATTTTGCTATTATTTTTGTCATTTTTTATCTTAAAAGAAAAAAAGAGAAATTTGGTCAATAAGCGTTGTAAGCTTAAATTGTTATTATAATTATTCGAAATATATTACGTTCTAAAAAAAATTGTTGTTAACTCGTATGTTTCACACCTCCTATACGGCATCATTTTAATATAAAGATAATAAAATAAAACAAATTGCAATATGCCCAGGATCGGACCACTATTATTAGTTAAATTAATTGCGACGATAATATGTTTAAAAAAAAATTACGAGTACGATTATACTTTATATTTAAAATGAGCGAATTCAAATTTGAGCGTTTATATTTATATAGTTTTATTATTATTTTATTTAGTAAATACGAATAATTATTTTTACTTACAAGAAACAAAAATATAAATTAAATAAATGAAATTCGTTATTAAGAGATTATTGTCAACTTACGTTGTATTTTATGATTTTATTAGCTTTTAATGAAAATCACTTTAATACTCTTATGAAATATTGATCGAGATTACTCAATTATTTATTGTGGTTATTATAAGACAATCGATTTAATTATTTAATTTTTACTCGTGTAATTTATGAATTTATACTATTAATTATAAACACTAATCAGTATACAAAATAACTAAAACATAATTTATATATTTAATAAAATACAATACAATACGCATACATATATATATAAACACTGTTTAATAATTCATACATATATATGAATTATTAAACAAAGTGTTCGGTGTGTGTGGTATATTCAATATGTTATATTAAAATAAAACAGCTAAAAGTATTTATTAAATTTGTTAAGGAAAACATGTAATAAACGGATGAATAGTCTAAATTATTGTTTATTGTCATGGCGTATTAACGGGGGAGGGGAGTTTGGAGATAAAATCTCCCGAAAATTTTTGAAACATGTTATGAGATATTTATTATTAGTCAATAATATCGAAAAACTAAAATAATTTTAAACTTCAATACACATTACAATATAACACGTTCGTTAAAAATTAATAATCTATTAACTTTATAATATGTCTTGTTTTGTAAGGGTTATCCAATTTATTTACTTAAAAATTAAACACTTCCCCCAAAATTGAGGTCTAATTACGCCATTTGTGTCACCACTATATTGTGAGCAAGTTGTAGTTTTGTTAGCTGACAACCCGGGTTGAATATTATGTAAGAGTTGATATGCGCTGAACTGTTATAAATGCAAATCTGAAATAAATTATAATCGATAGTAAACACATTGCAATACATTGCACTTTTTTTATGGATAAACAAATACAAATTTCAAAATACTTTTAATAAACTTCTAATTATTTTACAATACGTTTTTTTAAATTTTACGTACTTAAATAACTAAAAATAAATGTGTGTGTGGTCTAATAGTTGTTTCAGATAATACATTTGACATTTTTTTCTCTTAGATCCGCACAATCATTTAGCGTTCAAATCGTGTACCCTGTTCAACAGTCAACTTTAACGATGCTACTCCCAATAAAGTTCACCGTGTTAATTAATACCTTAAAATAATAAAAAGAATATTATAATTGCGTAAGTTTTTTGTGTTTATGTTAATAATTTACGTTGTATTGACACTCACGTTCTTCATTATACGTAATTTATCCATAAAATTATAACGTTTTTAAATTAGCAAAAATTCAAAACTTATATTGCTGACCATAATAACATAAATGTGTGCCGATGTGTTGTTGTATTTCTAAAAATAAATACGATAAAATTAATCGTATCTAAAAATTAAATTCGCGAACAATAACTTTACTAACAGGATGTTATCCATTTATTTAAAACTGGAGTACATATTACAAAAATTATGTGACAGTAAAAATGTAAATATTCCATAAATTAAAATTATTTATTTTTCGGAGTATCTAAAAGTGCGCGTTAGTTAAATCATTAATGTGTGTCCATAAAACTTCTACTTCAGAATTACATACGGTTAAAACTATAATATTATTATGAATATATTGTTCTTGGACGTTTTAAATATAATTCCTAGTACTTTAGTATTACAAATTATTAAATACTACACGTGTTAATCGTCTAATTGTAATAAATACCGACAGGATAAATAAAATATTAAGGCACTAAAAATTGAAAAGTTGGTTAAATAATCCTTGTATATTAAATTGTATATAATTAACATCTATATGATAACGGCGTAAACATGTTAAAATTACAGGATGTAATTATCCAAAGGGTGATTTGCACAATGCAAAAACGAGCTAGTAGAATATAATAAATATGTGCGTATAATTTTGAACGATTTTTTTCAATCAAAAACAAAGCGAACCCAAATGATTATTTTTTCAAATTCCTGACAATTTTTATAATCTTAACGAATTTATTGGTTTGAAAATTATCCTATTTGCTCAGTTTTTAGATTTATATTTTGAAGTACCGGTGCGGCGACATACTTGTATAAAATATTTTTAAAATGTTCCTTAGTTTTCAAGAAAATTACAGTGAAAGTCTACAGCAGATTGGTAACATTTTGTTAGGTATATTCACGTTTTAATTTTACTAAATTTACTTTTAAAATCTCGTATATCTCTATACACGTTAATTATTCTAATTACTATGTAATATATTCTCGTTTTATTGCAAAAATAAACTATAACATTAGTAATACAACGTGGCGGGCATTATTAATACGAACGAAGGAAGACGGGTATCCCCAAACTTCCGAACCCCAACATTTCTAAGTTCTATGTGTATTTCGGTATTTATTCATTCGTCGTTCATTTATTAATATTTCTGGTCACGTCAATGTTTTAATATTGAATTGTTTTATTTTTCATTAATGTTTCAAAATTTAATAATAAGTATTATGTAAAGAGCAACATAATAACACTAGTATTATACGTTCTTTTTAAATATTATATAACGTATATGTATTACTTATACCGCGTGTATATTTTTAATATAAATTATATTTACCCGTAATCAATTATCGAAAAAACATATTTTCAAATTTTTTAAGTTTCGAAATTTCGAAATCGAATTAATCTTGACACGACTATCGTGAAAATACGCCAATAAGTTAAACATGGAAAAATATGCTGGAAAAAAATTTACCATTTAACATCTATCATTAACATATAATTTTATATACACTAATTTATTCAAATATTAATTTTTACAAAAATATTTTTCAACATATAT
This sequence comes from Geopemphigus sp. TES_GeoC_2020, assembly GCA_025469175.1. Lineage (NCBI taxonomy): Eukaryota > Metazoa > Arthropoda > Insecta > Hemiptera > Aphididae > Geopemphigus > Geopemphigus sp. TES_GeoC_2020. The sequence goes on along the minus strand of JAIPRN010000338.1, from coordinate 79,584 downwards.
ATCATAGCGTTTGCTTTTCGATTTCTTTTTCTTCGACAATTTCTAATAGCCGTTACGTATAATATGTTTTATATAATTTAACACGTTTTATTGCATTAATATAAAAAACAAAAATAATAATATATACAATAATATTTTACTAACGCCCTGTTAATTTAGTATATATATAATATTAAGAGTAGAAAATATACATTTTTTACCTTTAATATTTAAAATAGGATTCAAATTAAGTCTCATGTATATCATTGTGTAGAAAAGTTCACAGCCAATGAAATAACGGAAAAATGAATATGCGCATTTTACACTCAATCACGCGGGACATTCAACTGTTTCCATACAGCTCATTCGCAAACTGCATAGTATCAGGTAAGCACATTTTTACGTAAATTCGTTTTCATCTGATCCAAGTTTACAGTTTCTTTCTATTTTAATTTGGCGATGGATATACTTGATTTATAAAATGATTTATTTTACAAAATAATAATTATAATTTTTCATTATACTGATTATAAAATATTTACCTAAAATTTATATGAAAACTAATGTAGTATATATATAAAATGTATTGTTGCATAATGTATAATGTATATTTTATTTTATAAATATAAGTAATTATTATCTATTGTCACGTTTCAATTTACGAGAAATTTATAAAATATTTTATTTCAATAGTTTATTATTTCATAATAATTTGTATTTCTTAAATATTATATGACTTAATAATATATTAAAAGTCAATAAATAACTGTTTTTCGCAAATTTCAATCAAATATTTTATTCGTATATCATAAACTTAATATTAATAATATATATAATTTAATTATTCATTTTAAATATGCGAATTATATGATGTAGAAAAATGCATTAATATGAAAATAACATGTGGTTATGTCTAATAAAATCAGTTGAATACTATGTAGAATACCATTATTTGCAGTTTAAATTTCTTTAAATTACGATTCTGGTCTATAATATTAATTTTAATATAATATTAATTTTCATCAAAAAGGGATGATACTTATAGTAAATAGGTTCGATTATTTTCTCGAAAAATAGGTAAACTAAATTGTATTCAATTATGAATTTTTATCATTGAATTATAGATTTTAAATTAAAATTTTAAGTTTAGAAATTAATATGGATTTTAAAATTTGTTTTTATTACTTATGTATACTTAAACAAATTAATACGGCCCTTACAAACATTTTATAACTAATATTGGTTATTTAAATTCTCAATTAGCGTCTAACAAATTTTGGTTTTATATCTTTATTATATATAAATATGTTAAATACATTCTAACTAACTTAAGAATTTTAATTTTAATATCATTTTATTTTATAAAAAATTAAAAATATATAAATGTTATACAATATGTTATAATATATGTATCGTTATTTAATTTACAAATTGTTTTTTGATGAAAATCCAACTACTAAATTCCTTAAAAGTATTTGTAACTTAATAATTAAATTAATTCAAAAGAATTATATTTTTTTTTTGAAATAAAATTATATTATTTAGTATTTTATAAAGGTAATATAATTTTAAATAATTATATGTTCACTTTTTTCTTTTTTGTTCTATATTTTTTTGTTTTTAAAATGTTTTAAGATTGAAAATAAAATTTTTGGACAACTCAAATATAAACCTTTATTTATCTGACATAATAAGTTTATTGAATCATAATTTTTTATTGAAATAGACGAACAATTTTTAATTATTTTTTTAAAAAAGATAAGATAATTAGATTAATATAGATTTGTACTTATATACAATACTGTTTAAAAAGCAATATTAGCTATATACATAATGAAATATAAAACGAATACTATTTTCTTTTATTAATACGGCGTTTGTTTATTTAAAATGAATTACGCATTCGTTTTATTACATTGATTATTGTCAAGTTAATATTATAAATTTAATTAAATATTCGGAAAATAATAATTGTAATTATATTGAAGAATGTTTTAATTGGATATAGTTTGTAGACTCATATACAATTTTTATTTTCTTTGACATAATTTTTGCCAATTACAATATAATATTCATTATTGGTGTTTTAAGTAGCATAAGACCTAAGATCCATATAACTAACTCCAAATTGGATATTAAATCTTATTGCGAATTTCGAATAATATAGCTCAATTATTTAATCGCTTTTATTATTATCGAACAAATATAAAATAAAGTCGATCGTTATATTTAAGAGATATTTGTATTATTTTTTTTTATGCCCGTACTTTGGTAATTATAACCAATTATTAATCATATTATTTATATATATATATATATATATATATATTGTATTTACTTATTGTGGACAAAAATACCTGTATGAAACAAGTTGTGTATACTCTTCTCTTAAGATTCGGCCAATACATCATTATATACAAAAAATATATGTAGACAAAGATGGTAGAAAATCACTATAACTTATAAGAGCTCTCGAGAAAAGTTCCTTGGAAAAAAGGAAAGTCCGGTACTCTTTGTCTAACTCTCAAGTATCGCCAGTATTGTGAATTTTTCTCGAAACTTACCGAATTACAATATATTAAATGCACATTGCGGTTAGTTATTTGTATAAATTCAACATTTATTCGAATTACATTTTATATAGTTATTTGTATTGATATTTATATAACTATCTATGTATATATCTTGTTGAAAAGTTTGAAGATGTAATAAACTTTCGTATAGGTAACTTATTCATCGTACAATTATATATCTAATATATCCTATGGGAAATAATTTCGTTATAACTGTCAGTTATTTAAATATTGATCATATTATAATATTCGATTATAATTAGATTTCATTGTTTTATGTAGTTACCATGTTTTTGTAATTTTTATGATTTTATACTCAACCGGATTAGGAATACTAAATGTTTAAAAACACGTAATGATTTATAATTATATTTTCTCTATGTATGTATAATTAATAATACTTTAAGCGATATTTTCTGTTTAAGATTTAGAATAATAATAGCGTTTGTTGTGAAATTGAATATAAAATTAATAATACTTCACATCCTTAGACTAATATTGTACATATGGTGAAAAAATATATGAAATTATCAGAGTTTTTTGGTTTTAAAACGATTAAAATTTACAATTAAATATACCAGTAAGTATAACGAATGTTCTAATCGTGAATTCTTTTGATATTTATTTCAACATATTTTTTTGGATCCAAATAGTCGGGTTATTTATAAAATGTTTATTTCCAAACAAAATTTTTAATTTTTAATAAAATTTCTAACATGACATTTCATGAAAATTATATTCAATATTTTTGAAGTATAACAAAAATGATTATTATTTAATGATATATCGTTAAAATATATGAAGTGAAACAACAATTTATACGATTATAACAACAATTCGAATATAGTGTTTAAATAATTATACTAAACGCCATTCACCGATAAATATTGGTTAAATATAATTTACTTTTTTCCCTAAAACGTATTTTTTTCCTGAAATTTTAAAGTCTAAATTAAAATTTCATAAATTAATATAAGAAATATCTTCTATGATTTACTTTTATATGTATAATTCTCTACCTTGAGACAGATATTCGTAATGATATAAACATAATTAGTTCAAAATTCCTATAAATCACTTAGATGAATGATATTTAAAACTGAGTTATGTATTATGTTAATTTTGTATAAATTAAATAAATGCCTAATTTATTAGCGTTTAAGTATATAAATTTTCAGGTATTCTATGATCAATTTATTTATTCTAGTCATTGAATCATTTTATATTACATAAACTAGAATATTTTGATAAACAAAAATATTAATAAATAATTATTTACATATTTACAGGTTAATAGTGATTAATCAAAAATGAATATTATGACAACTAATACATCGACTGAATGTAATCTTAGTTCACCTTATCATTTAATTACCTCCAATGGTAAGTACTATTTTTAAATATTCTATATGGGCTATATTAATAATTTTAAAAATCACTTACATTTAAAAAAAGTTAATGTTTTGAAAAACTTCAAAAATATATATAAAAAAACTGTTTACGTAATATATAATTATGTATTTAATATTATCATTTTAAATTATTATTTTTTATTTAATGTATATTTAATATATATTTAACCAACTGTACAAATGTTAAAAATTTGAAACTGATTTTTGTAAGTATAAAATTGGAAATTTTACATAAATTATTGTACTTTTAAAGAAAATTTTGAAATAGAATCAATTTAATAAATTCCAATTACTTATTAAAAATAATTTATGTTAATTTTGATAGACGACAATTTAACTGTACTACCCTAAATTTTTAGTCTAATATTATAATATAATGTGCATTTGAATATTGAAAATTTAATAATAATTGTATTATTTTTTTTTTGTAATTTTTTTCGTATGTAAATAGAAATTTTGCTATAAATATAACCATTTTAAACACTATGATTAATATCATTCCTAAAAATAAAATTATTATTTCATTATTACGTGTCATAAAGATTTATTTTTCAAATAACCTAAAATAACAAAATGTGTTAACATATATAAGAATAAGAAATTTGTTTTTCATAGATTAATTACTTCAAATTATTCGATAAAACCTCTCATTTTTAAATCTGCGATAAAAATAATACATTTTCAAATATTATTATCTTATTATGCTTCTTAAATTTCATTCCAGACAAATTCTGTAATTTGTTTTATGATGAAAAGACATGTTGGCCTGTGACCAAAGCCAACACAAATGTATCTCAACCATGTCCAAAAGAACAAGGATTTAATAAAATGAGTACTCAATATATAATTTTGTTATTACGCCTAATTTGTTTCGCATGTTGTAATCGGCTTAAAGCTTTAGATTATAAATAGAAATTAAAATTAATTAAAATAAATTTACTATTGTAAACAGAAATCATTAGTTGTCTGACAGTTATACGCTTATAGATAAAATAATTATGTTGTATACCAGATTTACACCATTACCATTATGTAATATCGATAAAAAGTTATAGACGCTGAATTTAATTTTTAAATGTTTAAACCAACTAATAATTTTTAGAGATGGTCTACAAGTTCTGCAAAGAAGATGGGACATGGGAAAACATCACAAATTTGTTTGGATCGACCGATTATAGTAGTTGTTATACTCCGGAATTAACGGATATGTTAAAAAAACTTGGATCAGACTATGACATAAAAGTACTGTCAAATTATTCGTAATTAAAAATATTATTGTCGTCCATTACACAGTAATTTTTTCTCGTCAACATCATTTTTCAGCGAAAACTTAACATAGCTACAAATACTGGAATAATAGAAATAGTCGGATGCCTCGTGTCAATCGTTTCATTGATCATATCATTATGCATTTTCATTAGACATAAGTGAGTGTTAATAAATTGTATAACGTACGTAATTATATAGTATGTAAAGGAATTTATACAATTATCACATAAACGCCTAGAATAACTGTTTAACTTTCAAATTTCCACGGTTATCGTCCACGGACGATAATTTGTTATTTCGTTTTTAAATCATCCAACATATTCTGCGTTGACAGTGTATTGAATCGCGAAAATAGAGATTTTAACACAAACTCAAAATTTAACTATATGTTTACACATTATTTGTTAACATTATAATAATTCTATCAACCGATATATTTTAAGTCGTCGAGACATGTTTCTCATATAGAGCGAAAAAGTTATATTTTTAATTGGCACACTCGTGCAGGTATTTAATTTTGCGAGAAATATTTTATATATTTATATTCATTATTGAAAAAGTTAAGCCCTTAATTTTAGTGTCTCAATATCATCAGACCAAATTTTATTCGCTAAAAGCCTACATTAATTCGACTATATTAGCGACAAGGTGAATGTGTGTGTGTGTTATTTCTAATTCTGAGTGTAGAATATTAACTACAACTTAAGGGGAAACTTTAATTATTGAAATGTTAGATTAATTTGATAACGATATCCTAAATAATGCACAAAACATTTGGTACATTTACTTGTATACGTATATCTTAATACACTCTAACAGAAAGATTAAAATGTTTTAATTATTACTTACCGTTAGCGTTGTTAACTCATAATGTGATTACCAATCAACAATACATAATCAATTCTTTTGGAATCGAATGGTTTAGACATGGACGTTTCCAAAAGCCCTTTATATAAAATTAAAAGAAAAACTTATATTAACAAACTGAAATTGTTACCACAATTATAGGTATCGATTTGGGTTCGGATGTTGCGTTGCATTTGAAACTTTTTTCTTACCGTTCGAATTTGTCGCTCATTTTAAAATTATTTTTACGTGTGTACGAGTTAAAAATCTGAAAAATGTAAACTCAACTTTTTCTGTATTTTTTGATCATAACTAAGATAACGTAACTTCGCTTAGTATTAACTATACATAATAATACTACGCCCATTTACGCAAGCATAAAAATGTATTCGTTACTTATATAAACTTATATATATATATTTATTACTTCTCTAATAATTATGAGTTGTAAATTGTAACGGTATCCCAAGGTGCGTTTTAATGTTTGTTCTATAAATCGATTGAATTGTGAAAGTAGAGATGCCTCTACAAATACTTAAATCAAAAACAAATACGTTCGAATATTTCTTTTCGTTTTTATTAAAAAACAACGTTTGTCATCGTTTCTTTTATTTTGATTTTACTCCCGTAGAGGTTTATTGGAACAACGATTTAAGATACACATGAATTTGTTCGTTGCTTTGTCATTACAAATGTTTATCAAACTCATTTTAAATATCGATAAACTGGATTTATTCAAAGCCAAAAATTATCGAAAAAACGTAACATGTTATGTGGATTGTAACAATAACACCCATTTAGTTGAAAGTGACGACGACTTAGTCTTGGGCATCATTTATACAGTAAGTTTGAGAATACGTTATCGAGTAATCGTTTAATTTATTCATAGATTATTTTTGTGTTAGCCAATAATTTGTGAGAGTGTTCAAGTTATATTGGAATGGTCAAAAACCGCTAGTTTTATGTGGATGTACAACGAAGGAGTATATTTGTACAGAATTATAAAATCTAGAGTTTTGAGAATAAATTCGATAAATTTACGTATGTACATGTTCGGTTGGGGTCTACCAGCTTTGATGACATCTGTATGGTTATTGGTTACAATGGTTTACTACGAAAAGTCATCCAGTGTCTGCTGGTGGGGTTACAGTTTGTTACCATTTTTTTGGATACTTGAAGGGCCTCGTATAATAATTATCATCGTGAGTTCTAATTTAACTAATTAACTAGTTAATATCTAACGATTGATATAAAATTAATTCAATTTCTACTTTGTAACTGTAGGTGAATTTCATAATATTAATTATCGTACTGAGAGAGCTTTTAAAGAAAATTAAATCAAAGATAACACCGTCCAACGAGCTGGATATTATAAGGTACAGTAATATGTATCGTTATTATTTTACGTTTAATATTTTGAAATAACAAGCAAATTTTCAAATATCTACACGTGTTTTTTACAATAAAATAAAATATTATTACGTTCTTCAATTCAACTGGCGACGTATAATTAGTGTTCGATTAAAATTAATTTTAATTTTCCCGTCGTCATTTCGTCAAAACATAAATGATACTGAGAAGAAACAAGAATTTTTCCCTTTACATTATTATGATTATAAATGACCAACAATTAAATAATAATAGCTGATAAATTGAGATAGAGGATATGTTCTAAGGAGAGAAGACACAAAACTGTAAGAGTAACGAAAAAAATGGAAACGTTAGATTAAAGAGGAAGACCGAAAAAGAATATGAGAATAACTGGTGTGCGTGAAAATGTGGGGGAAGAAATCGGTTAAAATGGATAATGAGGAAAAGGGTGGCCGATATATATATATATTTGTTAGAAAAGACGAAAGCGAAGAATATATTTTCGAATAAATCGAAATTTATCTAATAATATTTTACAAAATGTAAGTAATTTAACGAAAAAGTAATTTGTGCTTACAAATATATTTCCCACTGCATTAATAGAAACAGTAATATTTAAAAATAGAAATTCTAACCTAATTCATAATTTGCCTACACTAAATAATATTATTTTATTTTCATCTTAGAAAAGTGTCTAAAGCAGCCATAGCTTTGGTCCCTTTACTCGGGATTACTAATTTTATATTAGTAATATTACCCGAACCACATTCGAAAAGTCCAGAATTATTCGCTTTTTGGTCATACTCAGCACATATATTACATTCGTTCCAAGGCTTAATGGTATCAATTTTATACTGTTTTATGAATAAAGAAGTAAGTATATTTTAAGAATTAAAAACTTATAAAACATTATGCTATTAATCCGACCTTTCTGTAATCCTACTTACTATGATATAAAGCATTTAATTCCGGTTTAAAAATTAAACATATTTTTTTTATAAAACGGATTTTTTTTGAAACAATAATTGTATAACATTTTTAAAATGTGAAAAAAGACAACTATAACGTTTCAATCAAAATAGTGGTATCTAGTCAAAGTAAAAACATTAAATCGAAATAATATTCGTTATATTTTTGGAACGTATTTAAATATATATATATATATTTATTAATAAAGTATTTCGCGTAATTAAACGAAATAATTAACGTCGCGTAATTATATTAATATAATAAGACAAAACAATACGTGTATCACATAAACAAACAAGAAATTATGGACAAAATATTTTCGCTCATTTTTAATATTTAAGAACCGTCTATAAATGTTGACCCAAGTATACATATTTCATAAATTATAGTATGTATTAAAATCGTTTCAGATTAAAAAATCGTTCGACAAACGAATGATGCTCCAAAAGACGCGGCGAAATTTCGAAATGGAAATGACATAAAATATTTCGTTTATATTTTAGATAATTACGATTATATTATTTTATTGATATACCTATAAATATATATTATAATTCTTTTTCTTTTGCGACGAAAAACTATATGTATACGCGTTTGGTTTTTATAAAGTTCCTGCAATTAAATTTAGGTTACGTTTACATTATATATGTATTAATAAGCTAGTAATCTTTACCGTTATATAAAGAATAAGATTATAATTTACGACAACGAACGAAAAATAGTTCGCTATTTATTATCTACTTATTATACTGCGTTATATTAAACGTGTACGCGTGATTGTTCACTTTAATAAATGTAATTAACGTTGAAATAAAATTAGTCCTACGTAATTTATTAACGCGTACGGAATCGAACCACGTCCGTCGGATTGAAGCCGATGAACGGAGCGTGCACATTATATTATTAATATGTATAAAGGGCGTAAATAGCGTGTGTCGGGCATAGTGTGACATGGGACATAATGATGAATGACCCGATACTTCGGTTTAAGTTCTTGCGTTTGATTATTATTACTTTATACATTAAACAACAAGTCGAGATTATTTGACAGTATATTTGTTTTCAGTTGGAGGTAATATACAATTTTCCGCGCCGTTCCGTCATTCGTAAATCGTAAAAAACGCGTCAACCATCTTAACTATCGATAAAGTAATTTACTCGGAATTCGATTTATAATATATATATAATCATTGGCCAGCTCTCTATGTTAGTTATAAATACATTCCATTCCTAATAATGTACATCCAACCGATACCGTTTTATTAGAATACTTTACGTTCATACGACGCCTATAAAAAAAACAATTTGTATTTAATACGACGTATCTAATCGCTCATTTTTCAACCAAATGACGAAAACCTGCGTTATATGATTACAGTTTTGTTCGCTTACGACGCGTCGGTAAATATCGTTTCGGCGATTAAAAAATATATGTTCAAAAACAACGCGTACGATCTTTCAATTACATAAAGTGCATATAACTACTCTCTAACCGCACGCGACTTTTCACAAACATTTTACAATCACGTAATTTAACGCGTACGGCAAATACGTACCGTTCGTTTTCAAATATATCGTTCGACATTCACGGAAAATATTCAAATAAGTACGATCGTCGAACACTTTAGACGTATAATGTCACCGTAATTCGCGAATGCACATAGGTGCGTTCCATTTAGTCGAACATTTAAACTCTCGTTAAGAAATGTTATCGAAACCAATTGTCCAACGATTGGTATAAAACTACAATTTTCTGTAGCACGCCGAAATATATGACTGCGTCACCATTGGTTACATAAAAATATGTATATAATTCGTATTCAAACAGTTTAAATTTTCGATAAAATACGATTTCGATATGAAAGTAATACATAATATACGTACAATATATAATACGTAAGTTTACGTATTAATTTGACGAAAAAACGGTAAAAAAAGATTTGATGACTAAGAGAAGAACCGTAAATTACAGTTAACGATAGTTATTAAGAATAAACTCGACTTAATAGGTAACTACATAATTGTAAATTTTAATTACTAATGTTTGTAACGGAGTGGATAAGTGTTAGTCGGCAATTGACCGTATAAGAGCGCGAAGGAGTCGTTTAAACGTTTGATTAAATAATGAGGCGGATTTTAAAATACTCCCAAATTGTTATTAGGTAAAATGTAGTTTGTTTAAGTAATTTTGTTAATTTTCTACAGACGTGAGAGGTAAAATAATTAAGGATAATATGTCGACTACAGGACATACAACTCAACAATTTAAGTCTAATATGGATATGAGGAGCGAATGTTATCCAATCAAATAGTAAATAATAATAACGAGAGAAAGACACGATCGTAATTATACGTACGGCGGAATTCGTAGACTTTTGGAATTCGAAATGAACGTTTCGGTTTTTCGAGTAAATAACGGGACGTTGTATGAATTCAACGAAAACAGTTTTTTTTTAACGATATTCCGATATTTTTGACATAACGATAGCGCGTGAGTACAAAAACAAAACCGACGAATTTTCGAAACGTATTTAGAAATTTTCCGTAGTTCGCCCTTGTTCCGCCAAAAAATGACACACTCGTGGTTGATTGCCGAAACTATTCGCTCGCACCAGACTACCGAACTTTCGTCGTAACCATTACGAAAGCCGCGCTTTATGTACTTAACGAAATTTCCGGGACGTTTGTAATCGTAATTCGTGTATATTGTAAATGTCCATAGAGTTTATAAACGCGAACATCTAAGATAAAAACAACGTCGATACCGTCGTTCGATTTTATTCGCAAAACCGTCACGCTCGAAGCATTATAAAAAACTGCGTTTATATGGTACCAAAGAGTATAGAGCGAAACGTATTCAAATAATAAATACGAAGTTTTCGTGAACACGCGGCTAACGAGCTTACGAAATCGGACAAAAAAATTGGAACGAACGAGTCGCGGATATATAATAATTCGAAATTCGTTCCGTATTTTCAACTCCCCTCCTCGTGACGCGCTAAAAAAGCGGAGACTATGAAAACCCAATATTTCGTTTCGGGATTTCTCGGTTCGACGTTACGAATTCACCCCCTCGCTGTCGTCGACCTGACGCAAGCAATCTAATTTTAGTCGGCACTTACGGCGGCGCGTGACTGTGTATTTCCATCGACTACTCTACTATAGTGCTCCCTCCAGCAGTAACGCTATCGAGTACGGTTATAACGTACTGTGAAAAAGGCGTACATTCGCGATATAAACAACCGATAGAGAGCGTTACTAGACAGTGTAGTAGTAATTGGTAATTTAATGATTGTATATTATTATCAACCACCATTCTATATATACACACACACACACACACACACATCGCCCACGCTGTACACCGCGGTCGCCACAAAATGATATAGAATTAATATAAACAAATACGCTGATATCGATTGAGAATTGACTGCCGAGTACGCCGTGTTGTTGTTTTTGCGTCCGTGTATCGACGCTCGATCGAATTAACAGTAATTCGAAATATAAAAATTCCTATAAATTGCGGTCCTGTTTTAAGGTCCATTTGAAAACCGTCGTTATTTGCTTTCGTCAATTAGGTTACTATCCATACGACGTAAAGTTGTCGATTCCTCGAGTCCGTAAGGTAGTGCCATGACTTCAATGCACGAGCCTATTGACGATCCGCAGTTGGTGGCCGCCGCCAACGTGTTCGTCGACGACATAATTGAGACGGCTAAAGTGGAAGCGGCTCAACGGACCATGGTACGTACAATATTACGAACGTTTTAAAAATGTCCCCCGAATGTAATTTTTGATTTCCCCGTTTAAATTAATTACTTTCCGTACGACCCTTAAATCGCCATTCATATTTTTGTTCGACTTGTACAGCACTTCTGAAAGTCATCCCCCCACACGGTCCATATTTAACACGTGTTAGTAGTATTAGTAGTAGACTTCGAATGAAATTTGTAACTATAAAACTATTATCGCGTTCTATTTTATTTTCAGACGAAATGCAACGGCGGATCACATCTGTGTAAGATTGTTAATTTTCACGTTTTTTAATCGTTATTCGTAAACAGAATTCATTATTTTCGGTTTATTATTCCATAGTTGAATCGAATATCAAAAAAATCAACGAATGGCAGAATCGAGCCAAAGGTGTCTTTAGACGTTTTATGACGACCATTTGCGTTCGATTTCAAGACCTCACGTCCAAATAATCCGAATATGCGCTAAATTGGTAACAGTCAACCATGATTTATCAAAATTAGTTACGATTCAAAGAGTACATAAAGTTACCTACTACGTTACAATGCACACTTTATATATATATATATTAACTATTATCTACGCTAAAGGTAAATTATTTATAATTTGAATATCATTCGAACGTATTTTAGCAATAAAATAACAATAATAATAAGTGTGTATGTTTCATTATCAGTATCATTGTGAATTTAGTATTTAAGTATATATAATGTTGATGCAATAAATACCTTCTATTCATATTTTTCATAATTAAATTAAATTTGTTTAAAAATTGCGCGCACATTAAACGTATTAATGTAATAACTAAGAATATACGTATATTATTTGAAAAACAATGTTAACGAATTTCAAAGGACGGAAGTTTATTATTGTACTAACTGAATTAAAAGTGAAATGACCACCTTTTATTTGACGTCGACAGTTGTTTTAATATAATCTTTAAATTCACTCGTGTGTTAAAGTAAAAGCATGAATATCTGTATAATCTATATGTTCTATCGACTGCTCTTGAGCTATGTACAACAATTTGGACTTTTATCATTTTACGCGCCAAATACTAACGTACGTTAATTATTCCGATGATGTTTCGAGTTACACAAAATATGGAACGCTAACAAATGTCAATGTAGATTGAAAAATGGTTCATATGATTCAGGGTATGGATAGTAGAAAGCCGTGCATCAAAATATTAATGTGTTTATGATTTTCATTTTTTTTAAGTTTTGTCATTTAATTAACGTACTTTTATCGTAATTATTTTCAAATTTTGTAATAACTAACATTCATTACAAATTTAAACACACTAGTGTACATATACTTAAAATGATCATGGTCAATTGAGTGAAAGCCTAAAATTTGTAAATCGTCTAAAAGTGACCATTACTTGTATTACATACTTTTACCATAACATATAATGCTATGGGACCACTATTACTATATTGTGATTAATATTTTCTTATTGAATATTAAAATCTATACATTCCATTCCTTAAAATTCCTAGATATTTCTTTAAACAATGACATTTAATAAAATATTTGGAAGATAAATTTATTAGTTATTTAGCGATTATAGCGTACATAAATATACTCTACAATTAAACCAAGCAAAATGTTAATATTTTCAGTTTAATGTTATTTTTAAGTTTTAGAATTGTTTATTGTATTATTCGTCATTACAACTAAAGTTACCTTATCCTGTGGACCTTTAAGTCAATTATGTTAATTTTTGTTATTTTACTTTGACAATCAAAATATATATGTTTTAAAATTTTAAAATATAAAATGTTTTTGTGTGTCAAGTACTATAGTATTTTTTATTATATATATATATATATATATATATAAACATAAAACGTCGGTTATTTTGCTATTAAGTTTGTTACAAGACAAGACATAACTAATTATAATTACAATAGGAGTTCTAAATATTAATCTAATCTATTTATATACGCACATTGGTTGTTAAAAAAGGTTCAACAGATGGTTTAAGGAAATAATTGTATTGGTATAAAAATATATTTATCACTATTTAAAACCTCTGTTCTAACATTTTGTTGAAGATCATGGTTATATATTATTTTTATGTTAACTATCTAATTATATATATATATATATATATATATATAGTTTAAATGAAGTAAACGACAAAATAACACTAAAGTTAGAAGCATGTTGTATCAATATATTACTTTATTAAATTATTACATTAAAAGTAAAATTGTACAGTATCGTTTAATTAAAAATAATAATCCAAAATAGAAAAATGGTTTACAGTAACTGTAAATAAAATAATTAAATGTATTACAAATACTTACAAATATAAGCTTTGTTTTTTGACATTAATGAATAGGAAAAATTTCCTGGTCATCATAGATCAAGAATTAGATTTAATTTTATGACCATTGTAAATTTTTTGTGAAAACTTATTTATTATATAAGATATTGAGTCTACAAAAATTATATACACATACATATACACACACACACACACATATATATATATTTCATTCGCCAAAACTATAACTTGTATAATAATAACATACATTCATATAAAGTGGGTGTTTACAATTCAACATCCAGACTGCAAATTCATTGTGGAAATAGTTTTTGTAATCATAGGAGTTGTGTTCAGACTTTTGTAAATTCCGACTTTAAAGGTTTCCAGTAATAACGATAATGCCATTTCTAAAAATAATTCGTTTAAACTTGTTATATATTAAAAATTTTACAAAAATAAATAAAAGATTGTTTGATACAAATGTCATCAATAGAGATACGAGTAATAGGAATGGTAACAATATTATGAACAAATTACCTCTTGACATTGACAATGAATCAATATGGTTCCTAATTGTACTTGAAACTTCGTCATCATTAGATAACAAAGCACTTAGTATCGCTGGTACCAATACTAAGTTAGTTGACAAGTTACTGTTGTTGAACTGTAAATAATGCAATAATAATCCAAGCGATGGAATACGTAAATGTGAACTGGGATTTCTAATTAAGGAGGTCACTTTATTTAAAAATGGCTCTAAAGCTCGATTACTTCGATATGCAGATCGTTCCATATCAGACAACAAATTATTTGCTGAATCTTAAAATAAAAAAATGTATTATAAATCTATAAACACAAAATTTGTCGTGATTGAAATTACCTGTATCTTTAAAACAACTGAAAAAATGATCATACGGCAAATCATTTGACGATTCATTGGGTGTTTGTAAAACAATTACTTGATCGTTTTGACTGATTAATAAATTCAGATTACCAATAGTTTTATACCGTTCAATGATATTACTGGAATGAGAACAAAATGAATGCGTTTACATACCATTGATACACATGCATATTAATTTGTTATTAAAAAAAATTACCCAAACCAAATAGTATTTGATTTAATGAACATCATAGCATCTTGCGAATTTGCTACAATATAGCTGTGTACACGATTACCAAATTTCGTTAAGAGCGTATTAAATTCTTTTCTTGAAGGACTTACGCTATTTAAATTATTCTAAACATTAAACAGTTAAAAAAAGGTAAATAATAAAATCAAAATTTGTTTTATATTAATGGTACCAGTGAAATGTGCCATCTACTAACAGATGGCAACCAACTATCATAATTTATTAATTTTCCCTATTTATTTTCAGCTGGAGTCACCAACTATCTATTATTTAAATACTCTATATGATTATTACCCCTCTAAATATTAATGATTAATAATATATATGATTTAATATAAGGCTTTGAAAATTTTATGACAAATCACTGTTGGTTCTATCTACCTACTTTAAATAAGCGTTTAACGGAAATATGAATAATATTCTATAAAGTATTAGATAATTGATCAAAAAATTTGTCAGTGATCGCATGCTTAACAGGTACAGGTTCTAATTGAATTTTAAATTCAATCTATATTATATTTTACATTGGACAATAAAATACTTACACTAATAATGGTAAGGAAAATTCCCAAAAGTTTATGAAAAGCCTCGGTATAAGACGGCAAATACACTGTGGGTTCTAAACTTTCTATTAAATCAAGAATATTATTCAATAATAAAAGATGGCCTGATTTCATTGCTTTAAATTCCAAATAACAACAACGACGTAATGGAGCTGACAAAAGTTCAAATACCCTAAAATTCAAATAAATAATTAATTTTAAATTAAAAATAAAATTTTATATTCATATTTACCTTAAGAAAAGAAGTGGGTGAGTTGTGCACAATCTTTTGGCTAATATTTCGTAATCGTAAATCTTTTTGTTCAGTTCTTTGTCCCTTTTAATTTTAGTGGACACAATGGATGACACAACAGTATGTGAAATTGAATCCAACGCACATCCTTCACTTTCTAACAAAATCAAAAATAATTTGTCCATATTATTCGATTAATTTAATCAAATATAAATCGACATTAATATATACCTTTTATAATAATCGGATCCAAGAAACCATCCATATCATAATATTGTAATTTACTAATGATGTTCGGATCATTGGTATATACGAGACTTAAAATCTGCTTAAATACTGCAATATTCGAACTAAAAGTTCGGTAGATTTAATATAATTATCGATAGACTTAATACACTATGAATTACCTATTAATATATTTCAAATAAATATTGTGAAAAATTTGTACACAGTCATTCTTTACTAGACAATTTTTCAGTATCACTGATAATCTATTTAGCATAAACACAGATAATTCTGTCCAAGATATATTTGGATTTTTGTGTTTTACATTACAATCTTCAATCATGTATAACAATAATGCAGTAAGCTAATGTAAAAAATAATTTTTTAAATACATTTAAATAATTAACCACGTGTCATTATTATAAATGAAAAAAAATGTAATTATAGCTTTATTAAATAATGATACCTGATGATTGTTTAATAACATCAATCCTTCACTTAATCTACTTTTAGAAGCGTTCATTTCTCTACCTTGCCATAATTTTGGATTTGTAGTGATGGCTGATATTAAGTCTAAAACTGATGAAGGTTCAAATCTAAAACCAAACAAATTGAGTAATTAACATTCTTTATTATTTGGTAATATAATTTTTAGCATTTAGTAAATCACTAATTACCTATGCATTCAGAATAAATTAAAATTAAGAACTCACTTTTCAACATTATCCACCTTTAATAATATGTCTAAGACGCACTCTAGAGATGACCAATTCATGTGATGATTAAGTAAAGTCAATAAGTAAGGCCTACAATTTCTAACAGATTCCCACTTCTCACTAATATCTTTTGAAAATAACATATTTACCTAAACAAAAAGATATTAACAATGGTGCTTTTATAAAATAAAATTGTTTGTACCTGTTGATTAATAGTTGAATCTGATATTTTTAGCTCTATATCTTTTGGTAGGTCAACAAAAAGTGAACGCTTTTCACCTTTTATTAAAATATCAATTTCCATTACTTCTTCATTTTCTTTTTTTGTTTTATGAGAAATTTTATTTTTGATTTCACCTAAATTAAAATCTAAATTATATAACCAAACGTTATGAATAAAAAATCAAACTTACCATATTTATTTATATAAGTTGTAATAGTCATATGTAAATTTTTTTGTTTTTTCTCATTTATTTGAGAAGCCATAAATTTCACCATGGACATTAACATTTTATTATAACCATATTTCATTATTAGTAATTTCAAAAAATGGCCAGTTACATTCTCATTATCTACTACAAAACTTATAAATGCATCACTTTTATACATATTTTTCAATATTGCAAACAAAAATCTTGGAGTTAATGACTTTTTGTCTAATAATAGAGACTGTAAAAATTTAAATTAAAAAAACATTTGAAATAAATTTATACAATTGATTTACATACTTGTAACATAGTTAAGCATTCTGTTCCATTGAAATCTTCAATTTTTGAAATAAACATATTTTTTATGATGCTTTGATTACTATTATCCTTATTTATATGAGTCGTGGAATTTTCTAAAAAATATTATGATAAACAATTAAATACTAAGATTGAAATCTTTACTATATTATATATATATATATATATATACCTTTTACTGATAATTTTAATTTATTGATCAATTGTGATTTGTCATCTATATCCATCATCATTGATTCTTCATTTAATGTTAATACTGATGAAAATGTTTGACCTCCCTGTGCACCACGTCTCTGTTGTACTTGTACAAGTTGTACCATATATGCTTTATCCATAACAGCTGCTTTAATGGCTTCTGGATCATGACATACAGCATTATCCAATATTTCCAATAATTTGCTAAATTTAAGTAAATTATCAATTTTTTACACAAGAAACAACTATATTAGATTTCAAAAATATTTACCTCATTGATGCAACTGGTATACCAAATGATTGGATAAATAATATCAATTGGGGTGGTTCTAAATCAGTCAATGCTTCTTCTACAAGCCTAGGAACTTTAGACCTAATCATCCGCAATTTAAGCCAATCAGGTATAAGTAAAGCTTCTTCAGATGTATCAACTAAATACGCCTGTGAAAAATTATAACGGTTATAATTAATAAATTGATAAACAATTTAAAACTATTAAATAAATTATTTACTTTGGGCATTTGTTTTCTGTCTGTTGGAAACCAAGCTTCTAATAAATGATCAAATTTTATTGAGTCATGAATACATTGAGGTCCATAAGTTAACAATATAATCATAGCATGTACAACTAAAATATGTAAAGTACATTCCTGACCTCCAGGCCATGTTACAAGAATTTGATCCTGATTTTCTGACCAAGGATGATTTTGACGACAAGGTTCCCTGGCCTAAAATAAAGTTAATAATTAATTTTAGCATACATAATTGATATCATGAATTTTTCAAAGTTTTCAATCGTATAACATTAACGAAATATTGACATCAAATTCGGTTAGATTTTTGTTCAATTATAAAAAAATTTCAGATTTTAAAATGATATGATAAAAGAAATAATAAACAAATTTAAAAAATAGCGACTAACATTTTGATTGAAATGTTGAATAAAGAAAATAAATATTCAGCATTTAAAACCTGCATGTTTGTCTAAACCACTAAAACACCTTAGTTAATATTTATAGTACATTGTTTTTAACAAAATAGGTTATCAAATCAATAAGAATATATATTTCCAAAACATAATTAATTTAAAATATATAACTTGCCAACATTATAAATCATGAATATAAATAATTTATAATTTGTAAATAAAAATATAAACTTACCCTGCACAAAAATGTATAGAATATATTGACCAACGAGTTAAGTGCAACATTGAAAACTGTAACTGTATCTGTTGATACAGGTAGCACTGCAGCCATAACTGTACTTCTTTCCACAATTAATTGTGCCATATCGAGCACCATGTCTGCAAGCTGTTCGCTTGTTAAGCTGTCCACTTTATCTACATCTGATGTGCGTTCAGCCAAAAATGTCAAATAAGCTGTTATTAAATGAGGATCATTTTCTACTTGACATGCTTGTCTCAAAGCAATAACAATCTAAAAATAAATATAAATATTTAAATAATTAAACTAAAAATTAATTGAAATTATCATAACCTATAATAGGAGTTTGTAACTTTTCCATATAATTTTTTAATTTGATACATAAATTACTAAAAAATACACACTTGAGACTTAAAAGCAGGAAAATTCGGAAGCTGTGGCAAATTTGTTAATAACCATGAAACATCAGTTTTTGATTCAATTACTTTATCAACATCCATTATTTTATCATCAGCAGCATTTAAAAGTAATTTTAAGCCCTGTAAAAATTAAAATGTAAAATATTAACATTAATCTCATGATTAAGGAAACAATTTGACTTACTAATATAGCATGTTGTCTACTAGTAGGAGAACTTAGACGTCTTAAAAAATACTCTAAAACTTCACAACTAATTGTTGGATCTGTATCTGGGTGCATTAATAACTTACGTAGATGATTCAATAATTGATTAAATTTACCTTGCTGTCGACAACTTGGACTCAATAAAAACTCACATAAACACTGCACTGGCAAATGACTGAAAAAGCAATTTAAGTAATATTTTTAATTTTAAGTAAATAACATAATTCAATTTTGAATATAAACGTATTTACTTTAAAGACCCTTCGGATGAATTTACTAAATCAGCCAACCAAGGCATTGATTGTGATGTACCCTGACGTTGAATAATGTCCAAAAGAAAATCTGGGTCTCTAGATCTACATAATAAGTGACCAATACGCAAGTTTGTATTCATAACTCTCAACTGTTCTAAAATAGATGATGGTGGACGTCTAGGAGGACCAATAGGATCCATGCCCATAAGTTGACTTAATAATAAACTTGTCTGTTCAGTAATTGTAATTTTTGTAGAAGCTGCAGCCAAATATGATTCAAATTCAAGAATTTTTTGTTTTTCAACTGATTGCAACTGAAGATCTTCCAAAAATGGAGGAAAAGAAAAATTGTTGGTAATACACATCTCAATAAATATTCTTAACATTGGATATTTTCTACAAGCAAGAGTTCCAAAAACTGATGGTATGTGAGCACAATATATTAGCATTATTAACCATGTTTTCCAATATAAATTTGATATTGCTAATTGTGGAGGTGTATAACCCAAAGGTAATTCAATTTTATCAGGATGATGATATGCACAGGAACTCAATAATAACTCAAACAATTCATATTTGTCAGCTAGTAAATATAAAAAATTAAAAATTAAATTAAATTTTATTTTAAATAATTTATTGAACAATTACCTCTAATAGTGTTAACATTTTGATATACTTGTAATGAAGCAGCACGTTTTACTAACTGATCTACTAACTCTAATGCATCAGGTGAATTTAATGGATGTTCTTTCGACAAACCAATCAAAAGTATTGTCAAAATTGTACCTTGCAACAATGGTACTTCAGTAGCAATTCTAAATATTGTAGTTCTATCTTGCTCTGGAGGCCAACTTTCTAATTTATAATACTGCTCAGATGATTCCATTAATAATATCTAAAAAACAAAATACTACTATACAAACATACAAGAAACATTAATGAAAACAATTATCTTAACAAATATCTTGCTTTATGTCAAACTCTATTAATCATATAATTAAATATAAATAATTATTTAATAAGAAAAATTTGATATAATTATTCATTTAACTATTACACATAAAACTTTGGTGAAAAATGTTTATAATAAATAAAATAAGATATACTTTATGTAAAGCATGAACAAAATCAGTAGGCGAAGGTCGATAGGTTCTTAAAACATTTTCTTGAAGCCAAATAACTCCATCTTTTTGAATCTTTGATATAACATGTTGCATTTTTTCAAACTGTAAAAAATATAATTATTTCTCTATTTGAAAAATGAAAATTTCTTTAATACCTGTATAACATCTTTTCGTTCTGAACGCATATATGGATATACAGTTAAAAATATACACAATGTTAAAAGATCAACAATTCCAGCAAAAACTCTATCTTTGACATCAGAAGTCTGATTTAAAGGCTCTTTCGCACTTATAAGCCCTTGGCAAAAGGTTAAAAAGTTGAAATCAGAACGAACTTGGCGTGATATTTCTCGAAGAAATGCACGTAATGGTCTTAAATAATCATCTCGTAATATTAATAATTCCTAAAAATAGGTTTAAATAATTAGTTTAAATAAAATAATACTAAATTATTTTAATAATTTAAACCTGAAAAATATCAGCTAAAAGTAATGCACTTTGATCAGGTTCAGCTTTGAAAATAACTTGAAAAATTGACATATTATTTGTATTACGTGTTGTAGACATCTCATTATAAACTACATGTTTTAATATAACTGGCAAATTATTTGAATTTGCTGTAATCAACTCTCTAAAAAAATATTTATGAAGTAAAGTTATTATTTGAATGTATATAACTAGTTATTTCATTAGGTTACATTATAATAAAAAATAATTATTTTTTAAATTATAATTGAAAGCTAATAGACCATAAAAAAACAATATACTTACTTGATACATAATACATAAAAGTTACCCATTGATTTTGTTTTTAATCTCATTTTAACAATAGTAGAAATAACATCAAAGTCTCTTTGAGTATGTGATGTACAGTTAACACAAACAGCTAAAAGTAATTCTTGAGCCGGTCGTACTAGTTTAGCATTTTGCAACCAAACTTCTAATTTACCAGCAACCATGGCTCGAATCTAAAATTTACGTTTAAATTATTATAAAATCGTCATAGTTAGGTAAAAGGTTTTCCTTAACAAACCTCTAAAATTCCAGCAGCAGCAGATAACAATTTTAACAAGTTCCTTGATATTCCCTCAGTTGATTGTCTTCTTACCAAATATTCTTTAGCAACATCTAAAATTAAATTTTCGATTGCCGATTGATTTGTTGAATATCTTGACACAATAGATACTTCATTAATTTCTGGTGTCGATACGGCTATATCTGTTGTACTCATAGTATCCAAAAAGTCTAAAGGAATAAAAGGTGAAGGACGGGTATTCAAACTAATTTTTATATTATCTACAAAATATCGACACTCTTCATTATCTACCCATAAACGTTCTCCCATTGAATCTTCTATAAAAACCTAAAAATACATAAAATAATATATTACAATACACAGATATAAAAAATTTAATATACCTTTAACTTATATTATAATTCACCTTAACAAATGCTTCTGGCCAAGTAACTAATCTATCATGTGAAGCCATTAGTAAATTAACAGAAATAACTGCAGCTACTATGTTGTATTGGCGTTGCTTGGTTGATATAACAGAATGACATGTCAGAATAGAGCACAGAGCATTTATAACCTCTTCATTGTGAAATAATGAAGAATATTGACGAGAAGCAATTAACAAACTCCAAAATAAATCAGGTTTTAATCGTTGAGTATGCATAATTTTAAAAGCTCCAAAAAGTAATCCAATCTGAAAATTAGTAGTTATAAAAACTTTTCAAAAAACTTAAAAATATGTTAAAGATTTAAACTCTTGTAGTATCCTCAACAATTTTAATCCTACTGTTATTCTTGTAATAATCCAATTTTTTTCACATCTAGGTTTTTTTTTATAATTTTATAAATGTATATTTTTTCTATATACAACTTTTTAAGTGTTACACTAAAATGTATTTAACAAAGCTTTAATAAATAAAAATAAAAAAATTTCAAAAGACAATAGATAAGTCCCATTATATTACAGTATACAACTCTGGGGAATCACAAAAGCTTCTAACTAAAACATATTCAAATTATTCCAATCAATAAATTTTCAAATTCTCATGAATGCTTCCTGGTACATCAGCAACCATACCTTATATAATGATCTCAACGTTATAACAATATACTCCTAGTAGTAGGATGCTAGCAACTATGGCAAACTCGACAGAAATGGCTATATTTACGCAAATTCCCTAATTTAAAAATTAGCTTTTGCTATACCTAATAACTCTCCCCATTGTCTCAAACCAAAGTATCTACATAATTTCTTACCGAGAAATAACACAATAACTTAATCCTATCTTTATAAAATTGTAACTGGAAGTATTGTCAATGAATGATTTCTTCTCTTACATTGTCACATTTAGTAACTATTAGATCATATTTACTCGTAGTTGTCTATATACAGATTGTAATTTTTGTTTAATAAAAAATATATATTTCAAAACTTACAGCTTTTAGATGTTCTTGATTCTGTATGGAATAGCTTAAAGACTCAATTAGGTCAATAAAATCAACGTCAACACACATTTGTTCCCAAGCAAATGAACTGTGATTAGAACTTGCATGATTTTTTGGCTTTTTACTAGCTATAGGAACTGTAAGAGGAGGTCCAGTTCGTTTTCTATCTATATTTTTAATAGTAAACAATTTTATAAAATTAATTTTCTGAAGTTATTTTGTAAATAATTTTTTCAACATATTATTGGAATTTGTTAATTGAATGAAAATGCTTAAAAGTTTTATGAAAGTGACAATTCACTTAAATCAAGTATCTATCCATGTTAAATTATGTTGTTAAAATATACATCGTAGAAACTTACCCGATAATGTCGATTCCATCAACTTTCTATGTAATAAAATATTACTACCACGTTTCTCTTGTGGATTAGGTTCAACGCGATTATTTTTCGAACCTAATGCTACCAAATCTCCAGGAACGTATGGATTTTTTGATTTACCTCCACGACTCATTTTGAACTAGTTAAAATTATTTTATACAATATTCAAAACGAAGAATATCGAATGAATGAAACGTAATCGAAACTACGATGATTTGTAATTTATTACTCTGTAATTGAAAGACATAACATTCAATGAGGTCGGTAGCTTTTAGGCAACAAACTGATAAAAAAATTACTGAAGTCAATTTACCTCATAATATAACGTAACTCTGAGAATTACACAGAAAAATAATAATCAATAATTGACAACAAATAAAAAAAGAATTCGTCGACTTCTACAAGGTATTGATGCTACAAAATAATAGAATAAAATCATCTATGGTAGTGTCACCAAGTCTAAAATAATAAATATACAAAACACCATGGGCCATAACATCTTATCATTTCTCTAAACAAATACAAAACACGTTCACCTGTTACCCGGTAAACGGTTAAATAATTTGTTATGTTATTTGGATATATATTTAAGTATAAAAATATTATATCCACAAGATAAATTTATCTATTTATTTCATTTTGATGCTTACGAAAGTATAACCCTTGTATATTTAACATCTTGTGGAATAAAATTCAATAGACTTGACTAATTACTTATCACAGTCTATTAACGGTACCTTTAAACAGACAAATATATTAAGTTTATTTTAAGTAGAAATTATCGAATAATAAATAAGTACATAAACATTGTTATTTATAACATTCTCAATATATGGCGTGGAGTTTTCCTTAAGAACTTTTTTATTAAGTTGTATAATAATAGAAATATACGTTTACATATATCGTAAATTAACAATTATTAAAAATATATTTTAAAATCAACGTTAAGTGTAGTAATATTGGTATTATTTTAGACAAAAGACTAACCTGAGGTCCTCACAAAAAATTAAAAAGAAAAATACTAAATATTCGATCAAACTTATTACGTCCTCTGTTAAAATCCAACATTTCACTTCACAATAAAATTTTAATTTACAAAACAATGTGTTAAGATCAATTTGATCATATGGAGCTTAAATATAAGGTTGTGCCAAACCATCCCAGCCTAACACAATAAAAGCCTTTCAATCTTTTTATTTCCGTACAATCACGTCTGTTTCCTGGTATGTTTCCAACCTCACCCTTTACAAAGGGTATCTATACATATCTATATATCTATATCTATATCTATATCTATATCTATATATATGTATGTATCTATTTATCGAACTAGTCGAAAATTTGGTTAAAACCCAATACAAAAAATTTTATTCAAAATTTTCTCTCCATCAAATCCTTTAATTGTGGGTTAGCATACAACCCAATTTCCTGACAACCTCCCACACCGCCTCAAAAGACGTTGATGTCGTGACCTTTTGGATGGAATCGATTGCCACTGTTTTTATTTCTTAGCCTAAAACGTGAAAAGAGTCCTATCATCACTGGATAGCATCCCTACTCAAAGCCCTCAAGTCCCTTTCTCATGTTAATATATTTGCTAAATGTATTTTTTTATTATTATATACAGATTATAAATAAAATTAATTAAATAAAGAAAATAAAGAAAAAGTAATATTGGTAATTTATATAAGTTTTAAATTAATAATTTAAATGCTTCCAATTTCAAAAAATAAACAATAAGTTATAGACAATGTGGTACAATTTGGCAATTGCTTTATTCTCTTTCATGGGATGTTCGTGTATTGGTACGAGATCGGATTTTGCTTATCACTGGTAATTTATCACACTTGTTATTATTTGTTTTATTTGTATGTTGTCTAACCGCCAAATAAAAACGTAAATAACATTTTGTATAAAATACTTTATTGCTTTTTTGTGAGCTGACATTGGTAATAATTATAGGATAATATAATACAACAGTTTAAGTATGAATTTTTGAACTCTGAAGACGTCAGACATTTATTAACTTTTAACGTTCTAAATAGAATGTAATTAGCAACGTAAATATTATTTACTTATTTGGATATGTTATGTTTTTTCGTTTATTATTATCTATTTTTAATTTATACTTGTTGTTTCGTAGATTAAAATTGTTGATGATGGATGATTTAACAAGAGATATTGATCAAGTAGTTGATTTGCTCAATATATTAAAATCTAGATACTTCTTCTTACGCACTAAATATGAGATCGGTAAAGTATATTGATTATTTTTTAAAATTTAATTTATTTCATATATTATTAAATATTGACCAATTAATAACAATATTAATAATAATATTCTTAAATTCTTATTTCAATAACTATTTTTAAAATTTTCATAAAAAATTTTAATATAGACCATTTATATTAAAAAAGAAAACTATTCTTACATAATAGGTTCTAGAACCAATGAATTTAACAAGTTGTCAGTTTAATAAATTCTTGTATTTATCATATTTTTTTGACAAAAAATCAGCTTATATATATATATAAGTATACAATTTAAATTATATATTAACCTTAATTTTTTCATTATAAATAATAGAGTTAAATTATTTTTCATTAAAATATTTTTTTATAATCTTACTAGATGTATGTTTTTTACTGGCCAACATATTTTTTTTTTTTTAGTTTCAGTGATTTAATAACATTTACTTAATAAATGTTAATAATTTTATTTATACAATAAAAAGATTTTATATTTTTTATTTTAGAACTAAAGTCTACAACATATTCACCCGAGGATATTCAAACAGAACATCAATTTACATCTTATGATCTTCAATCTTTTATTATGTTAGAACTTCATTTATTGGAATATGCTTGTACTCATGGTATTTATTCGATTAATATGTATGCAACACGCTTAAAAACCAAATTAACAGAGAATGATAAAGATTCACAATTTTTAAAGTAATAAATTTATTTAAATTTGTTTTTACAATTTAGTTAAAAATATATTTGTTTTTTAGACTTCTTAAAGATAATGTTCGAGCCTTAATTGAGACTAATAAAGAAATTACAAATCTTTCAACGGATACTTACAGTAGTTTTTATTCATACATAAATTCATTTAATGTATATGCTAGTGTTTTGAATAATATTAATATATCAAATACAGTCCTAGAAGAAGAGAGTAATATAAAAAAGTAAGTTGAATATAATTAGTTGATTATAAATATTATTTATTTCTTATAATGTAACAATGATTTATTATTTGTAAATCTACAATCATAATATTATTAGTTTGGACGTAAATTTTAAGTCTAATTTGTAAAGAAAATTTACTTAAATAGGAATATAATAAATTTAATATTTCAATATTTATTATTATATTTAATAAATTGTAATTTTGCAATTACAATACTTACTTCATTTAATGAGAGAAGACTTCATTATAGCAAAACAATGTTCATGTACTATAAAAATATACATTTCACCATATTTCATGTGGAATATTATTATTGCTATAACTCTAAGAATACATTTGCTTATTTGAATTTTCTAAATTATTTGTAGGACAGAAAACCAGTAGCATCAACAGTGTTGTCACCATGAATTAAATATTTTTTTGTGCCTTAAAGCTGATTAAGTTAATATTTAATATACATTGAACAAGTCTTTTCTCATTGAATGGAATTTAATAGATATGAGTATAAAAAACTTACACTATTTGTACAGGAAAAAAGATAAACTAATGAAGAAAATTTCAAAAATCAACTGGATGGCAAATATTATTACATTCTGTGTATCTGATGAAATTAAAGATTACAGAACAGATAATGGACGAACAGCTTTAAATATGGCCTTAAAGTATAGAACTCCAAGAAATTTGGAATATTACGCGAACAAATTAAATCAAGCAAATTAAATTAATAACATTTTAAGTAATAGATTTATTTTTACTTTTTCGTATATACATTTTATTCGTCTTTATTTTTAAAATCTAATAATTCAAAATATATATTTTCTAAAATAATTATCACCGGTTATTTTGATAAAAATTGTTTTTAATTTGTGTACTAATAAAATTACTTTCTCAATCTCATATTAGTTTTACATAAAAATGGGGAAAAAGGGAATAATAGGAAAGAACAAGTTGGATAAATGGGATACAAAATTGATATGAGGGTAGTTGGTATTAGTGAATTAATAGTGGGGGATCAAGATTTATGAAGTTTAGAATGAAGAAGGCTAAACTATAGAGTTGAGTGGAAAGACAGCAACGAATAAATTTTACACATATAAATCAAATTGATTTTGTAATTTTTAACTATTTCTACTTTTTGTTTTTGAATTTAAAGGAATCAAAATACTTATTAAAGTACAATTTAATGATATGTTGACTATAATAAATAACTGTATACAAGTTGTACGTATATCAATCAACATATTAAAGAGATGAAGATAAATTTGTTGAAATTGTTTCATCACTCTTTTAGCAATCAAAATAATATATATATATATATTTGTTTATTTTAATTGTTTAGTAAAAAAAAGTATTTTCAGTTTATCAAAACTATTATTAAAGATCCTATATATTTCCCAATTAAACACACATAAATTGAATCTATGATATAACTATATGTGAGATCCTTGATTCATTCTATGATAAAAGTATTTATCAACGCATTAAGAATAATATTAATGCAAATAGTGGGATCAAATTGACAACGAGTACTATTGTTAATGCTATACAAAAACATACATGTACCAATAATAACTTACAGTTTTCAAATAATTACCATATACATATGAGTGTAATTTGTTTTTGTCACTGAACAAAACATATGTTTTTGAAGCTTTTCTACTAATAATTTGTTTATTGTTGATAAAAAACAAAAAAATAATGTTATATATACGGTCATATGGTCCAAATGTCAGTCTTCAAACAATTTTATTTAGGGCAAAACAATCTATATATATCACAATTTTAAAGAATTAATAATAATATAAAACCCTAATGTATACAAGTCTTTATTGATATTTTTTTACTGTGCATTTAATTTAATGAATGAGCTTCCCAAATTATACCATAGGTATACATTATAAACGTAGCAAGTTTAAACGTTATAAAGTAATGTCACATTTTATACTACTAACTGCTGCTGCTGCATCACTAATTTATATAATTTATGATTGATTTATTTTTTCTTTAGAATATCTTATTGGTTTTATTCAAAATCTGAAATCTAAATCTATTAAGCTTTCTTTATTATTTAAAAAAATAATATAAAAAAATTCATTATAATAAAATAATAATTTATATCAGACAACTAGATCAACCTACAGTTATTTGCTATGCACAAGTAATGTATATATAACATTAGAAATTAAAGCAAGAAATATGTTTAAATAAGTAAATGTTTGTAAATGACGTATAAATTCTGAAGGTATTTACTTTTTCTTCCAATTGTGTAATGCATTTAGAAGAAAAATTATTACAAAAATTTTTATAAGCTTCAAATAACATAGTTTATAAGTAAAATTTTTCATATAATTATGATATAATTATCATAATAACACAAATATATTATATATAATATTTTACCCAATGCATAGAATCTAAATATTTTACAATGAAATCGTACAAGATGAAAACTAAACGAAACCAATTATGTTTTTCATTTTAAACAGATTTCACTGTAAATACTATTTATTCAATAATCTAAAAACCATGAAATGTATATAAAGAATTTTTTGAACTTAGATATGATATACATATATAAAGCATTCATAAAAATAAATGAATAAAAACATTTAAACTTGCTACACTACATAAGTATTAATATTGATATTGAAATTTATTGACAGGAATTACTGTCAACATGTTTAAATGGTAAATATATTTTGTTTTAAATTATACGTAATACGTATAACACCAATATAATTTAATCAACCAATTGCATGACATATGGATAAATGAATATATATGCCTTCTATATGATAACATATGTCCTTTTTAACATTAAACAATTTCCAACAACTAATAAGAAATCAATTAGTTATATGTGGGTACAAAAACCTACCAAACTTTTTGGAATCAAAGCTCATCCAAAATAAAGAAACAAGCACTTGTATGATGAATAATTTTGATCATTAGTGTTAAACTTTAATACAAACAAAAATAAAATAAATATTTCTGGCTAAGTTTTAACACAATCATATTCTTAAGGTATTTTAATAGATCTTAAAATTTGAATAATACCAATTCCCAAAAAAAACAAATTATTATTATTTAGGCTCAAGTCAAATATTGAGAGCCGGTAACCAATAATAGACAGTAAAAAAATTATAAATGCACTGACTATGAAACATTGAGCGTAAACCACAAAGTGATTAACCAGTCACTGATTTTTCTAAATAATTTGTGCTATGGAACTAATTTGGGATTTTATCAAAATTATCATTTAGAATAATTATACATTGTATTTTAAAGAAATAAAAAAAAAAATTATAATTGATTGCTCACAGGCAAGAAGAATCTGGTGTTGCAGTTCTAATTAACACTGGATTGTGTTTATCATAATCATGCACCAGATCTTTTATATGAGACAATTTGTTATGTAGGTAATCAAAACGAGTCTTAGCTGCTTGATATTTGTCATCATGTTTTCTTTCATTGTATTCTTGTAATATTTGGTTTTCTAAAATCTATAAATGTTAGAATATTGCTAATAACTTATTAATAACAAACCATAAATTAAACAAATAATACATACCTTATATTCGGTTGAACCCTTAGGATAAAGTAACATACGATCTTTTAGTTTGGCAAATTTATTCCGAACAGGATCCATAATTTCAGCAAGATGTTTATATTCTTTATGACATTTCATAAATTCTGATTTATATTGCTTTTTTTGTTCCTTGTTTGTTATTGGTACAAAATCTCTAAATTAAAAAATTACCAATGTTAATTTTTAATTTGTAAAGAACAATAGTAATTATTTTGGTGCGTAAGTATGTGGTGGGTTGCGGATCAAATGGAGAGAAGCGTCTTGTGTCCTGTGCGATAAGAAAATTTCAATGAGACTGAAAGGCAAGTTCTATAAAAGTGTAGTGAGACCAGCAATATTGTATGGTTCAGAGTGTTGGGTGGTGAGTAAGAAAATAGAGCAGAGAATGAGCATAGCCGAGATAAGAATGCTTAGATGGATGAGTAGGATGACAAGAGAAGATAGGATAAGAAATGAATATATAAGAGGAAGCATAGGAGTAGCGGCAATTATGGATAAAATGAGGGAGAATAGACTTAGATGGTTTGGGCATATTATGAGGAGAGAAGATTCGGAAGCAGTAAGAACAGTTATGAAATTAAGTGTAGAAGGAAGACGAAGAGGAAGACCAAAGAAGAAGTGGTTAAACACGATTGAGGATATGAGGATTGCTGGTGTGTGCGTCGAGGATGTGGGAGATTGGGGCAAATGGAGGTTTAAGACTAAGGTGGCCGACCCCAAATAGATGGGATTAAGACGAGGAGGATGATGATGATGATGATGAAGTATGTAGTGGGTTTGATACTTACTGGTAAAATGCTAATTAAAAATAATTATTGTTTACTTTTTTAAAGTTTTAATGTTTATTTTTCTAAATATATTTTTTTCCTTCGTCTAATAAAAATACTTGCTAAATATTTTTAAATTTGAGTAAAATATAACATTTATAAGATGTCTAAAAGTAAATGATTATCATATCTTTAGTCATTACAATATAATGAAATGTTAATTAAGTTATCTGAATCAATTAATGCAAATTATATTTAATTTGGAACAGCCACTAATTGATAAAAGTTGCAAACATATACTACTGTATATAGATACTCTTAGTCATTTAAAGTTTTTTTATATATTTAATGGATATACACAAATTAAATTACATGTAAATGATGATGAATAAAATTAACAATAACAAAAAAAATGTCAAACCATTCATTCATGTGAGAAACATTTTAGGTATTCAAAAATATATGAAAATAATATATTTTTGATAATGATAAATAAAATATTTTTAGTAAATACACACTGGGTATATTCCTAATTTTGTATCACTAATATATTATATAAATTGTGTGTATATTATTAACATATATATCTTATTAATAATAACGAAAAAAAAAAATTATGTAGCTATGTTAATAGTAGTTAGAAAATTGCACGAGTACCAAATTTTGATAATAAACTTACTGAATATATTTTGGTATTGGATTAGTTTGAACTGGTGCATGAGTAGGTGACCGTACAGTAAACTGAGTACTTGATACAATTGGAGGAGGACTATTTGATAATTTTTTCTCAGGTGAAGGTCGTTTAAAATGCGAAATACGCATTCTTTTGGTCTGGAAACCGTCTGCACCATTGTAGTAGCCAGGCCTTTTATTACCATGTACATTATTAGGAGGACTATTGGGAACAGTGCTACTTGGTGACTGTTCACTACTGCCAGAGCTTCCAGTATCACTCAATCCAGGAGGTGTTAAATTTTGAGGCTTTCGTCTAGATATTAAAAGGTTTTTTTGATATGAAAATTATTATATATATATATATATATATATATATATATTATTATCATATTTATCAATATAAAAATTACATTTAAAATTGTACCGTTTTCAAAATTGAAAAATCTAACAAATGTTACCTACAGTTCATTTAATTTTTACGTTAAAAACGTTTTATGTTATTTTCTACTTGTTAAAAATCTATTTATTTTTAGAAAAAAGTAGAATTTCAATTACCGTTTTAATATTATGTGATCCTGACTGGTATAAAATGGCCAGTCTTCTTGCACATCATTCCAAATATGCCTTAATAGATAATATACATTATCTTTTGCTTGAGCTACTTGACTAAGAACTGACATTATTTGGGTTCGATCTTTATCTTTTAAACCATCTGAAAATTAAATATTAATTTTTTATAAATAAAACTATTTTAAACATAATAAATAATCTTTACCGACCTTTATTTAATATACTAATTAATTCCGGTTTCTTATATGGCCTTAATGCTAAAAGATGAATAATTCTATCTCGTAATGGTTTTTTGCTAATGTCCGATGCATGATTGGCAGGTGGTATAGGAGGTACAGGTTTAGAAATTACTTGTTTTGGAACAAAATTTGTAATATTAATATTATTATAAGTATTATTATTATGACGGCTAGCTCTTATTTGAGCAGGATTTTTTCGCATTTTGCGGCCAAGAGCTGATTTACTGTCAAGTTCAATTTCCCGGGTACTATAAAATATTAAAAATTAATGTAAAATAACTATGCTTATACATTTTGTTTTACACTAATCAAGTAACATAAGTATAGTAAATTAGTAAAATATATGAATGATATGCAAATTGATCTAATGAAATACAAATATGATTTTTACTTTATTTGAAGATTTAATCTAATTATAACTATAGTATATAAAAACGTTCACTATACCAAGATTTTTTATGTAATTCTTCAACAGCAACCATTCTATGTCTCGTAGCTTCATAAACATCATCATTTGCAAGTACTCTCATACGTCTATTTAAAGTACCTACATATTCTAATGATCTAAAATAATTAATATAGATAATTTGAATTATTTTAACATTACATGTTTAATACTTTTAATATATTACTACAAATTAATAATGAATAATGTAACAAAATACCTAGAACTATTTTGACGAATACATTCAAAGCTACTTCGAGGACCTGCAACATCTGTTGTATTAGATAAACTAAAGTCGAAAGTATAATTTTTTGATATGCTCGGTACACATAATTGCTATAACAAAAAATACATAAACAGTTACATTATTGATATTTATTTTATTATACAAATAAATACTTACGCCTTCGTTGCCTTTAAATTGTATTCTAGGTTTTGGAAGATTTTCGGAGTTACCCTAAAACAAATAAAATAGTTTAAATATTTTTAGGTGGGTAAGAATGTATTTATATTAATATATTTAGTAATTGTATTATCCTATATATATATATATATATATATATATATATATAATTATTCTATAGTAAATTATGTGTGGAAAATAATTAAATATTATTATTTTTAATTTACACAAATGCTTATTCTATTTTTAAAATGCTCAAAATAAATCATATGTATGATTTATACTATGAAAAAATATTATTTTAAACTTAAATATATTTCAATATTATTAAATTAATTAAATTCAATAAATAAATAATCCAGTCTAAACTTGTTTATTATTAAAATAATTAATTAGAAGTAGTTTTGAGAATTGAAAACATGTAGAATATTTTAAATAAATTATCACTTAGAACCAAAGCAATTATTCTATTTTAATCTTCTTTTACGTTATTTATCATTAAACACGTTAAAATATTTTTTGCAACGACCTTATACAGGTCGAAAAATAAACAATAATTGTGCTTACAATAAAAATACGTTATTTTTCGAAATTTGTTGTAGTTTTCAATTACATATTCGTGTGCAATTGTTGTATTTATCGAACTCGATTTTCATACAAACAACGTCAAAATTGTTATTCCAAACACATTAATTAATTTGTATTTTGTCATTGTTTTTAAATTGAAACTAAATTACAATAAAATTGGCTATAACAGTTCTAGATACAGATAGGACAAAAATTATTAGGATTATTTCGTTTAGTGAAATGTATTATATTGTTTGATTTTATATTAAAATTTGTGGTGTTTTGTGGTCAACGCGAAATAATATGAACATGTTATAGGTACCTTATATTTTAAAATATTGCGTAGATGACGCGCGAAACTATAATTATATTTTTGTTTATTTATAACATAAACTAAGGAATGTTCAGTATTATTTTCGCGGTGTTCACAGTTTATAATAATAAAAAAACGTAATAATAAATTATTAATCATAAGTTTAGCTAGGCCATAGTATCATTTCTATTTATCATATTCACAAATAACTACTATATAAAAATTGTTTTAACTAATTTTATGAATTTATCTACAAATATTATAATTTAACACACACAATATATAGAATATTACGTTTTTTTCGGCTATTATTAAACATGTTTGAAATTTGATTTTTACTGTTACTAATAAGATTTTATATATATATATATATATACATACATACATACACCTTCATTAACTTCAAACGATTACTCAAAACTCAAAAGTAATCGTCTTAAATAATTTGTGAAGTTTAAAATGGATAAACCAATTTTTTTCTTTAAATATTTGCCATATTAATAAGAATATGGATGTCAAATTGTTATTGGTAGGTCATTCTCAGGCTTCACACAGGTAGCTTTGTGAGAGAGCTAGCCTATTAACGTGTATGACCCAAATACCAAACTCTTAGTCTGTAACAGCAGCGGCTATAGTTGCGTGTAAAAAAAATAGTATAGTAGCAACGATAGCGGTAGCGGCGAAACTTTCACTTTTTGTCATACAAATGGTCCTGACCTTGTCCTCAACACCGGCAAATATTTAAGCCTTGTATTAGTATTTATTCGAGTTTTACGCCATTAGGAAGGGTAACCACAATTATTTAAATAATGTATAATAAATATTATTTTACAATAATAGGTATTGGTAAATGTATAACGAAAAATGAAAATATTTCCGGAATTGTATAAAAAAAGCATAATACATCGACGAATTTATACTTCTATACATTAATACATCAATCAAATCATATTTAGATTACTTTAATCAATATAAATATTTATATGGAATATAAACTTCGAAAAAATATAGGTACCGTAACGGGCAGAAATTATGTAAAATTTATCAGAATATAATACAAGAGTGAATATACATTTTTATTTGTTGCGTATTACTTATATTTCAGGTGAAAAAGCAGGTGAAAGTACGAGTGCTAAAGACGAAAGGATAATAATTATGTTACATATGTACACATACACGCACACACAGACACAAAACAACGTTGCTTTATAGTCAGTGAAAACCAGTTTAACTAAACCATTACTTTATGAAGAATATAAAATGAGTTTTTATTAAATTTTTTAGCTCAAATATTATTTTGTATTTGAACACTTTTCTTATTATTTAATGTACAAATTTTTATAAAACAAAATGTACACATATGACAATGTAACAACTGTTACCGAGTCTAGAGTTTCGACTTATTTATGTTAGAAATAGAAATACCAGACGTAACGAATTCGACTCAACTGGCAAGCAAAGACAATTTGGAGTATTTTCAAAAATAAAAATAAAAAATATTAAGTTTACATCTACCTACATGAAAATTTAATGATAAAACTAACTGAAAAAAAAACATAAGTATATAAATTTATTTATTTCGGTTTTTAATTACAAATTTCATTTCCAACATTTATATAGAACTGTTGAAAGTTAAAAAATAAAAAATAAAAAATCGTCTGCGCCCGCTATTTTACAAAATATTTCAATACCATATTACCGAATCCTCATTTTATTAATTTGTCCGTTTACCAAAACCGAATTAATTAGTCATTTATGCGTTGACCTTCACTTTAATTTCGTCAACATTGTCGATAAGCTAGTCGAATTTGTACAGGGTAAAACAAAATATAGTATACATCATACAATTATAATTCACCAATGCCATCGAGAATTCTATATACTTGGTAGTATATAAACCAGTAAAACTTATTCTTTTTAGTTCTTTAGAGAACAATATGTGTGCTATGAGTATTACTGTGATATACATTCAGAAGACTAATGTAATGGTTAAAAATATTACAACGAAAAAAACGTTTATATCCGTTAAACGTTATTATAATACGTCTATGTAATGATTAAATTACACTAGTGATATAATTACTAGTTATTAGGATCATAAGTCCTATATAATACATTCTGTATATACAATTCAATGTACAAAATAATCGGGGGAAAAAATCTCGTTTTTACATAGGTAGACAAAATACTTTTATTTCGATTACATTATTACCGTTATACTTTACATTTTTTATTAAATGGTTAATTCATAGATAAATATCTCGAGAATTTAAGTGACAAATCTAATTGGAAAACGATTATGAACAAATATCACCACAAAAATCATGATCAATCGATATATACCCATAGAAAACTTTTGAAATTATACTTAAAATTCGATTTTATACCCAAAGATAGTTATAAAAATGAACGAGCAAACATTTGTTTAAGTCACAAAAAACTCAGTTAAAACTAAATCTTGTAATAATGTTGCTAAATATAATTAACATGACCAAAACGAGTTTCAGAAATAAAATTTAAATGGTTATTAATTAATAAGACAAAAAAAATAATTATTTTATTAACGAAATGAATTTGTTTGTAATTGATATTAAGGACAAACAAGTAAAAGTATGTATATATTTAAAATACACGTCAATCTTTCTTAAAAAATAACATTATTTAAACAATGGTTGTATATATCTTATATGACGATATGTAATAGGTATCCAAAATCACAATACACAATAACAAAATAGATAATGCTTAAAGAATATACATTCTTATAAATCTAATATTATTTATGGGTTTTGCCATTTATCAGATATTATTCTAATTTATTATCATATTAAAATTAAACTATTTTTTAAATTAAATTATTTATGACATTTGATCGATAAAATCAGATTTTAAAATACTTATCTTTACAAATAATAATTATTTGACAATATAAAAGAATCAAATAAAATAATAATTTTTTAATTTAAAGCAACTTTATAAAAATTATAAATAAAAATCATTGAGAACGAATGGGATATAATAAATTGAGTATCTAATCATAGATTTTAATAGGAAGATCAAATAATAGTTTAATAAGAATAACCAAAATTTACAATTCTGTTAAATAAAATTGTCTAAAATATGTGAAGTCAAGATAATTAAATTTAAACTTGAGTCATTTACATTATTTTTAACAGAATAATTAGATTATACCATTATAGTAATTAGTAAAATACCTACAATAAATATAAAAGCTTAAAAATTCAAATTGAATCATCAAAAAATAATAAGATTTTAAACATATTTCACATATATTAAATACTAAAATAGAACTGTTGACATTTCTAATTTCCAGAATTATGATTTTTTAAATTATAAAAACCTTTTGGCAAATTATAAAAATTAGTACACTAAGAATCAAAAAAATTTACATACTATTTAGTTTAAAAATATTAGTTTTAACCAATTAAATTATTATTTAATATTATCAAATATTTAACAATTTATATTAATAAATACAAATCACAAAGGAAAAACTTCCATCAACCACATATAAATATAGTATAATATATAAAATAAATCAAGTCCAACATATACTTATAAAACTAAAAGAAAGGCTTAAATTACAAAAGTAAATTATAATTAGATATATAAATAAATAATAAAATGGATAAATAGCTTCAAAGTAATAACATTTAAAATCATCAACAAAAACATGCTAATTTTCAAACTGTTCATTGATAAAAAATATAGAATTAATAAGTTTTATTAATCTTTATTCATAAATTAGCTGAATATTTTTATCTAAATAAAATAGTTAGACATAGCTTATAAATTAAAATAATAACGTAACATGATTTAAGTAAAGCAAAATATCTGACAAAACCCATATATATAGTGGATTAACCTTAAATAAAAACATAATTAAGCAAACTTTGCTACATATGAATTTAAAAATTAATTTCCAAGTTGTAATTGTTTTATGACTATACCATTGAGTTATCATTATAATTGAGCTTAGAGCTAGAAAATTCACTAAGTTTTAAGATATTGAAAAAAAGATAAAAATTAATGCATGATTTATTTTAGTATAAAAGAATATACAGCTAACATTATGATTGACCATTATTTTAATAATTACTAATATATATATAAACTTTTAGCGCGGTTTCTTAAAACCACATAGACTTTCTATTTAATCTAAGTATTAAAATACCCATGGTTATAATCATATAGATATATATGTTATCAATGGTGAACCCAATGTTTTACATTTATTTTTTATAAAGTTTTAAAAAAGTATTTTAAACTAAGTAAAAAATATACAAAGTTGAGAAAAGTTGTTGGAATAACTAGGAAAAGAATACCAAATGTAATTAAAAGAATAAAAACACTGTACTGTTATGAATATATTGAATAAATAATACTAGCTGTAACACTAAATTTATTTCTAAAAAAGCATAATGGTTTATGAGTACCAAAGGTTAGAAACAAAAATATTAGGACTCAAGGGTAATAAGACCACTTCTTCAAATCAAAAACATATTATAAATAATAAATATTGAATCATTTAATAACTAAATTAAAAATATGTATATTTTTAAAAACTTAAATTAAAAATTTTTTTTAGATTTAGTTTTAATATTTTTAATTATAACACTTTAAAAATTGACTTAAATTAAAGTCCTTATTAAGATTTCCCCAGAAAGTAATAGTACTCTAGTGTATTTCCAGTCCAAAAAACATATTTCAATGTTTTATTAAAAATTAACAATGTTTGAGTACAAAATTTTTGTGCTTACTTGGTTATATACATATAAATATTAATAACTAAATAATATTATTAATGATGTTTTTATTTTATTTGAAAATTAAAAATGTAATAATTAAATAATTTTTATAAGTTGTCTAACGTATCAGACATATTTTATTAAGTACTTATATATTAAATTATAACCGAGGTTGTATCTAAATTATTTCTTTTTTACATTTATTAAAAAATTATGAATGAGTCATACAATAGTAACAATTATTCAACATCATATTATATAATCAATATGCTATAGGTACATAATTATTATATATTATTCAACTTATGAAAAAAATTTTTTATTTTAACTAAATTGTTATATAATTTTAATCTTAAAATTATAACAGAAAATTGTATGTTGTAATTTTTATACAGATACAAATGTTCACTGTAATATTTGAAATTAATTTGATAATAATATTTGAAAAAATGGAGGTTTATGACGAAGATGGCCAACCCCAAATAGATGGGATAAAGGCGAGGGAAATGATGATAATGATAATAATATTTGAAAAAATATCAAAAAGATTTTAATAAAAAGTACTATTAATAATATAGTTTTTTTTAAAATTAAGACTTTATATTTTAAATATTAATACTTTATTCCAATCAACTAGTAATAATGTTTTTTTAAAATAAAACAATCTCATTAAATATTTCTAAGTTAAATGAAAAGTATATCCAACCACCAAAATAAAATAAACAGTGAAATGTTCTATTTACACTAATAATAATAATAATATTTAAATAAAATGTTTTATAATAATACCAATAATTATAGGTAAGTAGTTACAAAAATAATCTAATCCTACCCGTATCAATGTAATACAAAAGACAAAATATTGTAGATATTATTGTATATATTACAAATCTAATTGTCTTAAATAAATATTAATATAATTAAATTTAAGTAATAATGTTGGGAATGATTGTTAACAATTGTATATATTAAGATA
Organism: Geopemphigus sp. TES_GeoC_2020; assembly: GCA_025469175.1. Lineage (NCBI taxonomy): Eukaryota > Metazoa > Arthropoda > Insecta > Hemiptera > Aphididae > Geopemphigus > Geopemphigus sp. TES_GeoC_2020. The sequence continues at coordinate 38,809 of JAIPRN010000338.1, read as the reverse complement.
TCAAAATGCAAACGATATTGAAAACCAGCTGTTTCAAATATTACATGTTCAGACTGTATTTAGGTTTGCAAATTTACTGTGAATATAACCCTTTAAATAAGCAATTAGAAAGTACAAAATATAAATTAATATTCATAATTACTATCATGTATTATAACTAAACAAGATATTTTTAGACAGAAAAAAAAATAGTATCTTTGATGAGAAACTTCAGTTTGATATCTTTCAGGGCAGCACAATATAATTGGTTTACTTTAGTCGCTTAAATATATTATTTACGACAAGTGTCAACAAAAAAAGATTCAGTGATTGAATAATGTATTAAATGTATTAAATTAAAGCCCAATGTATTAAATATTATGTACCTAAATAATTTAGTCGAAACGAAAAATGTGTATGAATTGAGGACGTGGCCAAAGACAAAAACGAGTTGCCAGGTAACTGGAATAAACGATAGAAAAATCACGTAGGCAACAAACGAACCACGAAAGCCCTCTAAAAACAAACTCAAAAACGAGAGAAAAAAGAAGAGGATCGTACGTCCGTGGGAATGGTATTTTGCTTACCTGTTGACAGCATTTCAGGTAATCTTCGACGGCCTTCAAACAGGAATCGGTTAACTTAACGAAAAACAGCGTTTTGTTTTTGCTCGTCCTTTGCTTAGGCATAAGGCCATTGTTCTGATTCGACGACAAGCTGTATTGCACCCCAGCAGTCAAAGCAGCCATTGCGGCGATCTGTCGTGTCGTGAACTACTCGGTGATCGCACGTCTTATTATTATTTATTGTGGAAACACGAAACGTTTTTTGAAATATTTTTGTCGTTTTCAAAGTTTTTTTCACTCTGTTACAAACGAATCATAATGTAATAGCAATGGTCACGCACATAAACGCACAGAAAAAGATTACGAGACTACTATTTCATTAGATGCCAATGGTGTGAGATACCAGGTGTACACGAGACCGACGTGCTGATACGCACACGCACACACCTGGGCCTCCCGCGGTTAGTGACGTCACTGACGCGTACGGAGGTCTCGGACCGTCAGCGATTGCACTACTCAAGATACCGTCGTCGTCGCCAGTTCGCCACGCCACCAGTCGCGAGACTTGCGTGACAGTTTTTGTTTCGTGATTACAGATTAGTGATTACACAGTCACGCCACTATACTTCCACTATCACCGACAAACGATACAAATTCGAATATTGTTACGAAATAGAGAATTACCGCCGTAAAAATGAATATTGGACACGATTCCAGTTGTAAAAATATTACTGTGTCCTATAATTTACTCGCTTTGATTTGTTATCACGAAGTCACCGAAAGCGCGCCAAAAAACAAAATATACTTCACGTTATGTTTTCGTCGTCGAAATTATATTGTTTCCGTATAGAGGGTCCAGTTAGTGGACCGCATGAGGGTTGAATTGTTAACATGGAGTGTATTTCGTCATATGGATACATACGTGGTAGTCGTAATACCTCTTCTCCACTTTATCCCGCATCACCAACTTACAAATAACCATCGGAACATAAATTCACGCGAAGTTTTCAAAATTTTTTTCTGATGTGTATGTAAATTATTCCTGCATGGAACCTTTATTATAGAATTCCGTACCGCGTATGAAAATTAAATAATAAAAGAAAGCTAATTTACGTATATTTATGTAAGATATTACTCGTTATTTTTTCAACCCGTTTTCGGGTGATTGCGAGTTGTCATAGAAGATATGTCACGACGCAGTCGTTCCTTCCCAAACTTGTGTGTACGGAGGATGACCAAATAAAATAATTACGCCGATTATTACGTACATATTTCACATTTGCGACGAGGTAAAATTACGTTAACAAGCTTTATGTAAGTAGTATTGAACAATCTAATCAAAATAACGGCAACTAGGGACTTTATTAAGAACAATTGAACCAATTTTGAAAAGTAAATGAAATAAAATACAACTGAGAAAGCAGCTACAATAAGTAGTACAGGCCGTGATACTCTAAAGGAATTTATAAATTCCGGCGTTACCGAAGGGTGAAACATACGATTTTTAAAAAAATAATTCTCACCAAAAGTAAAGATATTTCGTGAGCGAAATATTTTTTTTGTTGCCCGACAAGAAAACACAGATTGATAGCAAATTTCTTGCCGAGTTATTAAATAATGTATTCACGGGTAAACTAGTTTATGGTTTGAAGTTTAGACAGAGTAAACGAAATTTCACTCTCAGACGCAACTACTCTATGATGGAGATTACTTTAGGAAAGGGATCTAGGTAATTGGGTGAGTACAAAACAAGAACAATGGTCGGTAAACAGGACCGAAGAAAAAGGAGAATCATCGATGCGGTCGATTCAATAATACGGTTAAAAGCAGCGTCATGTATTGTTAGTGGTAAAAATCACACAGGAAATTAATATTGTACGTACAAAAGTTACAGATAAAGGGCATATAACCATATGTGTCCCGGAGAACCCAATGGGCTGCTTGAAATTACTATAGTGTGAGATCTGCTGGAATAAGTATAAAAAAAAAATTACGTTGGATTTCATCGTTAGTTGTCTTTCTCTCGTCTGACTTAAATGAAAAAAATCCTAGAATTTATTTATTACGCCGTTTTTTTGGAAACAAATTATAAATATTCTAAATAAAAAAAAAATATTAATTACGTGTAGAAATAATAAAGTTAAGAATATTTTTTACAAGCTGTGCACAAAGTACGACGGAATGGGCTGCCGAGTCATTAATTTATAATTTAAGTGGTAATAATGTAATAATATGAAACTAACGATAGTGAAGTTAAAAATTGACGATGCGATTCAAGGCCGAATTGATACAGATTCGGATTAAACAGTAATATTGAAAAGCATATTTTTATACGATATTGTAAAAGAAGTAAAACTACAATGCAACGTTAAAATAAGTGGTTACACGGTTGAAAAGATTTATTCTTCGGGATATCTCAACGCGAAGATAAATTACGAAAAGGTAACGAGTAATATTTTACAATTAACGAGAAGTGTCTGTTGAAATAAGTAATACCGACTATTTACATTCACAAGTTCTAATTAATTGTTTTTTATCAAAATGTACGTAAATAGATCATTGCGCGCTATTTTCAATTTGTATTTGTTTTTACAAAAATTATACAAATAATTCGCTTTTATGTGCCCCACATTTAATTTATATTTACTCTGACCCTTCGAAATAAAAACATCTCCGAATACAACAATAACAATAATAAAAAATATCGTGGAACACGCCGTGAAATTGTAAACACGGAACAGACGATAAAATGACTACAAAGTTTTGAGACTACTTATCATCCGTTGGTAGATAATAATCATAATAAAAGTATAACACGGACGGACAGACATTCTAAATAGTCGAGGCTACATACTTCCACCCCTCTTTTACGTTGCACAACGAATGGTTTCTAAATAATCCTATCAAAACGCCAACGTTTTTCTACAAACCACTGCGCATGCTACGTCAACTTGGTATAATGAGCTGTTGTTAAATTATATAAATTGTTATTCTGATAATACAGTCAAGGAGTAACGTAAATTGTTATTATTCATCGTGATTTTGATAACAACTTTTAAGACTGTAATAAACAGATTATTTATATAGACTATTGTTATTCGAACGAACTTTAGTTTTGGTAAATCTTTTCATATAATTGTGTAGGCTGGTCTTCTAATAATAAAAATTAAACCACAATTACTAACCGTAATAATTGTGTCGGAAAATATAGGTTCATTTAATTATTAACTCGACGGGGATCTATAGCATGTCATATAACAAGTGAATAAAACACTTGTACAAAATGTTTTCGAAATTCGTGTGTGCATACATTAGGAATTTTTCCGTTAAAAAATGGTTGCGTCGTAAAAAATATTTTTTAACTTTATTTTTAAAATTCCGTTTTAAGGACTGTATTTTAACTATCACGATTTTTAAAATAATTTCAAATGCCTACTTGGACAAACATTTTTATTTATATTTACGAAAATTTGATTTACCTCGAATATTTATTTTATATATACTTATATAATAAGTCGTGGATTATTTAGACTCGAGATAAAAAAATTATGAAGACTTAATTCTATTTTTAAGATATGTGTGACGTTTGAAAAGTAATAACTTTCATCATAATCAAATAAAATAATATTATTTTACCATACAATATTAACTGTGAATAGAAAATTTGGTAAAAATTAAATTTTGTTTATAAAATATGTTTAAACTATAAAAAATAACAAAAATATAAAAATTTAGTGTTATATACTTTTGAATTAAAAACACATTTTGTGGTGCAATCGAACTGATTCCTAAATCCACCCAGATAGTTGAAATGTTTACTCTAAAATAAACTATTAAACTGTGTCACTCAAAATGTTTCATAATTACACGGGTAAAGTTGTAATTAAACTAATAATAATATATTGCGTTGGCCTTTTGTTGCTACATGTTTTAACATGGTTAAAAAATACACACTATTTTCTTTCATTTTACGTGATGAATAATGTGTTAATTAATTTTGAAAAGTTTTCAAAGAAGTCATTCAATAGATTGCGTGGTCGTTTGAATAATAAATTGAACGTGAATAATTTTAAATTAAATTTTTTTAAACATGTTATTAACACATATATATATATATATATATTTTTATTTATTTATTTAGTAATATTGGTATTTGAAAATTGTTCTATTATATATTACTTAAATATTTAAAGTAATTTCTATATTTCTTATTACCTACCCCAAAGTAGTTTTTCATTACAAATAAAGGTTAATTTTTAATTGTGAAGCAATAAGTGATAACTGCAAGAAGTATTTAATTACTTTCACGGGTAAATATATATTCCTACTTTCAGGTAGAAAAAATTATCATACTATGCTCTTAAAAGTGAATTCTCAAATTTTTCTTTTTTTAGAACACAAATAATATATGCAGCTTTTAAGGCTGAACCTTATTGGATCAGAATATAGTCTATATATATATATATATAACGGATATAATATTGACATAATGTAAACGTTTAATTTTCATTAAAAATATATTATGAGAATCATTTAACAAAGAATATTAGTTTTTGTAATTTGTCAAGGGCTGGGCAACGTGTATATAACATTACATAAGTATGCTTTGGTGATTTGATTTAGTATATGTATATTCATAATATCATATTATATTTATGTATATTTGTAATACAATTATACTATTAATTTTTATAAATGCGTATAACAAATATTATAAAACATAATTATAATTATAAATATATTGATACGTTCATATATATATATTTGTATATATATATATAAGTACAGGTGCATATTTTGTATAAAAGTTTGGTTATTCAATACAATTTTATTTTGTACATAAAAATTGCATGAATTATTATTAATAGCGCAATATATAATGTTTGAGATTATTTGAAATAATAAAATATATTCAATATTTTTATTTTGATCTATTTTTTTTTTAATTTCAGTATTAGGTGTTAAATTGTAACATTATAAGTTATTTGCTATTAACTTGCAGTACATAAATGTGTATACACTACATATATATATATATGTATGGTATAGATTCTGTAAAATGAAAGATTGTTTTGTAAATATTGGAAAGTAATCAAATTATTTTCCAAAAGTATTACTTAAATAGTGTTAAAAATATATTTGGGTGGTAATTTAATTACATTTTATAAGTATCGTTTACAAAACTGAATATTGATGTTATGTATATATTGTACATTATCATGTTACTGTATTATACTAATAAAAAATTATTAATAAAGTAACTATACTAAACAATATAAATAAATAAATTATATATTTATATAAACAATACATGGATAAAATCGTTATTTTTTGTTTAATTAAAATTGAAATAGTTGATTTCAATGACCTTTCAAAAACACACGTCTTGATACTAACATGTTTATATTTATAAAATATCAACAAATTATGATAATAGTAAATACTATGCACAGTTAGTCAATATTATGCGATTTTATTATGACAAAGGAACATGCTTGTAAGTTAATAAAATGCAGAAAATATCTTTTTTTAACTTTTCAACAATGTGATAAAATTTCAATTATTCACGCAAAATAATCAAAAATAAATGTTTAAAATTCCCATTTGAATAATGAAAACAAGTGAATAGAATTCCGAAATTATTCGTGTTAATTTATGTATAATTTTGAACGAAATTAGTAAAATGGTTTTATTTCCTCTTAAGTGATTATATTATGATTTCAAAACTCTGATTAGTGGGTGTGTCAGAAGTGATCAATAAAACATAATTATTTCTAGATCATGAAACTAATTTTTTTATTAGTGTTCCGAAAATGTAACGATAATTATTTCAATTTTGTTAAAAGTAAGCAATAACTTTTACTGTAATAGTGATATTTAACTTAGGTATGGATAAAATTAGAAATGTTCTTGAATTATACTTATTAATTATACCTATTTAACTATTTAAAATGTTTAAAAATGAAAAATAATATATAATCTATTTAGGTATAGATATATTAGTGGTAAACATGGTCATAGTTACTATTTATTTTAAAACTGTGATCCATAACTATATTTATAGTTAATCAATTATTTAAAAAAAAAAAAAAAAATAAATATTTATACATTTTTTGTGATTTTGATTTTAGATTTTTACTTTAATACGTTTAACAGTGTATAATTAATGTTTTTTTCAAAATTATAAAAGTTTAGTATTGAAAACTATATTATATTTAATCTTTTTATGATTGAATTGACATGATTGATAATATAAAACAAATCATTTAACACACTTTTTTACTATACATTACAATAAGTTATGTAAGTATACAGTATTTTTTATATATAAATATGGTTATTATTTAATTTAATCTTTTTAATTATGTGAAATTTCAACGACATTTATTTTTTATCATCCCCATTGAATAAATCCTAAAGACACTATTGAACAAAGAACTCTATGATAAAAATATTTTTTATTAAATATATTAATACAAAATTTATGATATTTATCGCTTATTAGAATAATATATGGAGTTCCAATTTTAATTTTAAAAAAAAACACATTTTTGAAATTATTAAAATTGATTAATCTTTATGACCTTTGTTAGATTAAAATAGATAATTAAAGCTTTTAGTTTTATTCATTTTATTAAAAACTAATGTTTCATATCTTTTAGTACTTCACAATTTATCTTGTATGAACATCTAGTATTTCTAATAATAATATTTGAAATTATTTACCAATTCAAATAACCATTTGTATATAGCTATATGTTTTATTTATGTCAGTGTTAAACACTGCATTAAATTATGAAGCGATAACTTAAAGAAGCCTATGTATGTATTAGCTAATTAACAAACAAATTAATCTTTAAGATTAACTTAAAGATAATATTTGTATAACAATATAATAAGTAAATATACAAAATATTTGATAAAAATAATTTCATTCTTAAAAACCAATTTTGTAAAAAAAAATAGTTATAAATATTTAATATTTCTTTATTACAACTTTAAAATATGTTTAACAATTATTACCATTGATTTATTTAGCTAGTCTGTAATATCTATTATCTAGTATTTCATTATTTTTTGTCCAACATCCTCCTTTACAAAATATTAGTAATAAAAATATATTAACGACCAGTAAAATAGTTGTTATTTTATACCACGTTTTATCATCTAGTAAAATTTTAATATTTTTGGAATAACAATATGTTTGACCCATGGTCTGAATTAGGTCTGCATCTCCCCAGCAAGATGTGCACTCATAGTCATTTGGTCCATTGCATTGATAACATGTGTAATGACAATCAGAACATTTTCCATTTTTTTCCTTATATGTTCTACCTGGACAATGGACTGTACACTCTCCATTGTAATTATTATACCCGTATGCACATTCTGAAAATAAATTAAAATTACTATTTTATATACGAATAACAACAAATGCTTTTGAAAAAAAGCTTTAGTAATATGATTAGCATAATATTTTGAGTGCAAATTAGAAGCAAAGCTGTGTTGTACACTCACCGCAAGCGCCTGACTGATGTTAGAATAATACAGCCCATTTCATTCCAATATGCTAAGTTTCATTACTAAATTAATTACACATTAAATTGTACAATGAATTTTAATTTGTAATCAAGTGATTGAGATTAAAATTTTTCATTTATTCATATTAAAAGAACAAGATAAACAAAAAAATGAACTAAAAACATATTAAACAATATTTAATATATAAAACAATACTCAATAGTAGTGTTTTATATTAAACCATTTTCACATATACATAATATTAAATAAAATATTATTTCATTAGGTAATAAATATTTTTTATGCAAAATTTAAATGTTTACAAAATAATGACTTAAATCAATATATTTATATAATTAGTACAATAAATAATAATTACTATCATATTAAATATGTTAACGTGCAAAATTAAAGAATGAATAGTTAATTAACTTCAGGATATTTTATTTTTAAAACTATGACAACTAATTATATTTTTGTAATAACAATGTAATTTTGTTTCAGTTATTAAATTGAGATGGAACTCTATAATAAGTAATATAAAAAGTGAATTATTTAATAATTTATAATTGTTTGGGCAATTATAAATTATTAAAATAGTTGCTTTATAATGTAATGTAAAATATAAGTATATTTTTAATATTATTAAATTTACTACTCATAATTAATATAGGTATTATATTATAATTATATACTAAAATATTAATTAATTCAATATTTCTTTTTAAGGGCTTTGTTATTCTATATATATTTTAAAATCTTTAGTTCTTAAAAGTAAATAATACAATAATTTAATAAGGTAAAAAACTCAATAAACCAATTTATATGTTTATAATAGGTATACTTAATTAGCCAGTAGATAAAAATATTAAACCAATAAAATTTAAAAAATAATATTGATCAGAAATTTATAAAAAAAAAATGAAATATTACTATTATTATTATTTTTATTAATATTATTATTATATAAAGATATTATTGTTTAATTCATATATACTTAAAAACTTAAACCAAAAAAGTCTTTGAAAAATTATAAATTTTATTCATAATATAAATAAAATATATACCACAATAATTTTTAAATTATTGTTTAATAGAGAATAAGATAATACTTGTTGGAAATTTGGAAAAGATACAACACAAATTAATAAACTATTTTTTTTTGCAAACACAAAATATCGTTATAATATAAATATAATTGTATTTACAAAATACACACATTTTTGAGCATAACATACTTTGGTATTGGTATACAATAAACATAAATATATATATATATAGATAGATAAAGAAATAATGATTATCAAATATATACATAAGTAGGAATCTAATAATTAATTTATAATACTGAATTGGCAGAATTATGTTTAATATTTAATCGATTAAAATAAATTAAATATTAAATATTACATTAACTTAGAAATGTATTAAATACAATTTGTAAATAACATATTAACATACCAAATCTAATTATTATTACTTAATAAAATATAACTGATTATCTTGTATTGAACAGTTAATTATAATATTGCAACTTTTAATTTTATATACTACAAGAAAAAAAAATTATTAATTATACAAAAGTCTAATACAGAAGAAATTACTAAGCATAAATAAGGAATATTGTTTTTATTATTATCTATTACAGTATAATATAGCGATTATATAGAATTAACTATTAAAATAATTCACAGAACATTTAGAATACATATAATGTTAACTTCCAATTATTATTTCATTATAAAGTAAGCATAAAAATACCTTTTAATAATAATAACAATCAAAATCCAAGAATACCAAGAATGTTTCATACTATGTGGTAAAATTTTAAGAATCTTAATTTCCAAAAATGTATTGAATTAATAAATTGCATTTCCTTAAACTTTATATTATCTTTCTTCAAATTAACCTTGATTATAATAAAAGATTTTAAAAAGTTTTATTAAAACTGATAAATATTTAAAAAATATATTTTATATGAGTATAAGAATTAAGATGGCATATTAAATAATATAGTAAGTAAATATATTAAATATGTTAATAATTTCATTTTATTAATTATATTTAAATATAAACTGTTTAGAAGAGAAGTGATCATTATGTGATTATATTAATGAAATTTTGTATTTGTATAATTATTGTAAAGGTGAGTAGATGTATTTAGATCCATTTATAAACCCACATTAATTGTCAAGCTATTGTATATGTGCAAATTCATTTATTGCAATTCGTGCAACATAAATTGTTAATTTGTTTAACATACCTACAACTGACATAAAGACATAATAATTTGCAAAATAATTTAAAATTTGTCATGATATTTAATACTTAAAGATTTAAACTTTCCTACTAATTTTTATAGGAAATTTATAAATTTTTATTTTTATGAAATTTTGGAAGAACAAAAACTAAAATTCATACACAAGTCAATTCATGACAAATTCAAATTTAGTCTTTAAAATTTGTCTCATAGCATACATCAAACTATACATTGAAACAATTAAAACTAAAAAAGAACTGCTTCTAATCCTCATGTAGTTAACCAATACAAATAAGTCACAAATAATTTTGAAATTATGATTTTTATTAATTAAAAATATTTATTAAATTAAAAATATCAGAATATTTTTCATAATAAAAAAAAGATCTTATTTTATTATGTAATATTCAAATTTATTAAACTAAATTATAAGTTCATATAGAGGTAATTTTATAAATAATTAAAGTTCATTGGCTCTGTGTATTTAATATTTATAGATTAATATTTCATGAAATTTTTATATGAAGATTTATTATGGGTTTTAGCATACTTAAACAAATTAAATTTTAAGATTATGTAAAAGTTTTTTGATACTATATAGACTTAAAGTATATCACACAATTTTTAAATTTATTCTATGTTATGATTTTAGTGAATGTGTGTATGTATATCATTGCTTCAATTAATTTGTAATCAATAACTTTTTTTAATATTAAAATATCACATGAAACTACATTTATTAATTATAAAATATGTTCAAACGTTATTATTTGTAACTGTTTTTTATGTTTCATACAACATTGAGAACTTAATGTAATTAAACAAAAATAATAACTAATCGGACATTAATTAATAAATTGATATCTCATAAATACATGAAAACTCAATAGCTTGTATGTATAAAGAATTGAAGTAGTTAAAATTAATAAAAAAAATTATAGGAAGATTCAATTAAATACTAATAATTGATAATGTATTAAAATAGGTTATAAGAATAAATTATAATTAATCTAATCTTTCCAAAAATAAATATTGTTTTAAAAAGAGATAAGGAACCAAGGAAAAATATACATTTTTTCAGCTATCTTTATTCGTACAATAATACATTATTGTTATAAACAAATTGTGAATTCGTTCAATGATTAACTAATACCAGTTATTAAACTACTTTAAAATTCAATAACAAGAGCACCATTATTATTTTTAATAAATAATAAAAAATAGGTTTAAAATGGTTAGCTTGTTTTAGAAAAAATGAATTAAAATTAGAAAATATTTTAAGTTAATAGATACGATAGAGAAAAAGTATACTAATATACAAATTGTTTGTAATTATATCACAGATGGTTCAATAATACATTTAAAAACAATGTAGACATGTTATTTTTAGCAACTGAATTATAAATTTTAAGAATAGAATATTAGGACATCATTAGCTTACACTTAATATTGAGGTTGTCCAGTATAATCTTCTAAACAAAATTTATTTGGAAATTTAACAAATAGATTTATTTATTTGCAATTTCTAGTTGTTTACGTTCTGAAGACTATCTGATATGTTAAATATAAAATTAATTTTAGAAAATGTGATTCTATAAAGACAAAACATTTAAAGTTAATATAAGTTGATAAAAATTGTTATTATTAAATTAGATTACTTAGTAGAATGTAAATATATTTATTGTAATTATAACTTTATCAAAAAATTCTAATTAATTTTTCATTAAATAATGAATATGCTTTATAATAATTATTTATATAGAATTTATATTTTAAAAAATTAAGTAAAACAAAAATCTAAAAGAAATTCTATAATGAATCAAATACAATTAGTTCGTCATAATAAACTCAATAATTAATTGTTTTTAATCGATAAAATTATTGATTAAAACATAGTATTTATTAAAAATGTTCAAGTATATATACAATCGACTTTTAGTAGAAGACATTATGTAAATAAAAATACTGACAATACAGATAAATAGTAATATAATATAATAAATAACCGAATTACACATTTATCTATATTTGCTTTACGCTCGTGTTTTTTATTATTTAATAAATATTTATTTTTAAACTGATATTAATATTGAAAAGTTTAATATTTTTTCTGAAATATAAACTAAAGATTTATATGATACTTTTGATTTATTGAACTGATAATCATGATAGTCGACAAATAATAAATAAGTACTAGAAATGCAACACAGATCAAAACTGAATAGGCTTTAATATATGTTTAGACTACAATGAATTCTTAAAATAAAAGAATAATTATATGAAATGGAAGGGATTGGGTATTATATATTATTAATTATCTAAATACTGATCTTTAAAATATAACTTATTTTAGTTTATATTGCTATACATAAAACATTACTTCAATTTTGTTTTTAAATATATGTACAATAAAAACTACCATACATATACAATATTATATAAAATAAAATTATAAGTTACTTTTTTTTTAAAAAGAGAATAATGTCTATAAAATGAAATATTAACAAAATTAATGGTGGGCTGTGGTCATTTCTGAAATTAATTTATTCTCCCACCAAGCTTGCTCTAAATATTTTCTCTCAATAATGTACCAATTTACTTTGTTTGATATATATATATATATATATATATGTGTGTGTGTGTGCAAACAAAATTGTTAAATATAAAAGTTATTGTTAACTAATGGCATAGCATAATATTCTAATATAATAGCTTCCATTAACAATTATGTTATAACCTATTAAAATTAAAATATAGTTATTAAGTTTTTATTTATAATTTAGGACTCATATCGCTTCTTATGTGATCACTATTTTTGTTGGTTAGTGTTCTTTCTCTAATAGAGTTTGGTGTCAAAACCAGTTAATTAAATAAGATGTTTTCCTTAAAAAATAAAAATACTTTCATGATTTATAAAACGGAAAAGAGGTTTTGATAGAATATGTTATTTGATGTTTTTAAGTAATTAATTACTTATTTTTTAAAAACTTAAATATTACAATGTTAGATGTATGAGAACTATCTCAAAATCAACCTTTGATGTGTTACAATTCAATACATAGACAACACTTTGTTCACACGTTGTTACATGTCACAACCAGTACATTATTCTCTTATAACATTAAACTGTTTTTGATCAGTATTGTTCTGATATTTGCCACAACAATATGGAAAATACAATTTTATCTCTCACCACCTGTGAGATGTGACATGTAATTCATTTTTTGTAAACTAAAGGAAATAACACAGTACAAATTCAGCATTAACTATGTACTGTTTACAGCAATAAAGTAAAGAATGATGGTTCAATACGTAATTGATGTAGAAAATTTTAAAATGGACGTCCAGATGTGCATAAAGAAAAGGGCCAAGGGCACAAATCTATCATGATCGAAGATGTGGTTCACTAAGTTGATGACCACTTGGTTCGAGTAAACTAGCATTTTATAATTTAATATTTTTTAACAAGATTTTCCGAAATTTCTCATAATACTCTACATAGAATCGTGTATGAAAATTTAGGTTACCACAAGCTTTGTGTCTGTTGAGTCCCAAAACAGCTCACAGATGTCCATAAGGTCCAACATGTGAATTCAACAAATGTATTTCTCAATTGTTTAGAAATAAAAGGTGAAGAATTTTTACACCAAATTGAGACTGGAGATAAGATCAGGATTTAGCATGTAAACCCAGAAACTAAACAGTCAAAGCAACACATGCACACTAATTTTCTTAACAAGCCAAAGAATTTCAAACAAACTTTTTTCAATCGAAAAATGATGTCCAGTATTCTAAGACAGTAAAGAGTTATTGTTCATTGAGTTAATGTAGAAAAGTAATTTAAATGTTAGTAAAATTATTTTATACATTTAAAATTTTTTTTAAAAATATTTTTTCCATCAGATTGATTTTCGAATATCCTTCAAATATCACATTTAATTGAAAATTTCATTTTTTAATTTATAAAATAATTTTATTTTAACAAATTAGTTAAAAGTAATTTGTGAGGTATATATTTAATACCATTTAGTAAATATATACAAAATATTTTAATTAATAAGTGGTTAACATTCATCTCAATTAAATTACCAAAAAGCATCCCCTGAACATAAATTTTATTTTTTTTCCAAATGATTCTTCAAATTGACTATGAACATTCTATTATTTATGAAATGGTATCTGTGGTGACATCAACAATATTTATAGAACAATTTACCACATAAGATGATTGCAATCTATGTATTATATATATGGTCTTCATTTATATAATTATAATTCTGCCTAGTACCAGGTAACACTTATTTTCTATAATATAGTTTTATAATTATAACAATAATATTAAGTACTATAAGAATATTCAATAAAATGTAGGTCATATGCTAAATTTAAATGGGCAGGTCTTACATTAAACTAAAAAATTAGTCAGTTTTTCACATCTTTTACCACCAATAATCAGAAATTAAAAAAAGTAATATATGGTTATAAATGTATGCCACACATTTATATCAAATATAAACCTTAACAAAATTAAAGGCCCAAAGCATTTATATGGCACTTTTATGGGAAGACTTAATACTTTATTAAATATTTTAATTACCCTGTTAGAAACATCCAGGGATTAAAATTACACATAATACTAATAACAAACCTAAGCATTTAGTAGTTGTGACACGACATTCTCCAGACTTGTAACTTACATCTGGTGTTTTTTCAGAAGTTCTATTTTGGTTTAGAGTTATTATTGTAGGAAGTACATGTGACTGCTCTGGAGGTAATATTGTTCCATAAAAAACCATTTCCCAGTCCGTTATAGTAGCTAAAATAAAAAAATGGTCGCATAATTTAAAATATTAAAAATATTAATTGGTAAATTGATAAACATTTGGTCTATCGATTATAAACTATAAATATTTAATTAGGTGAATTTTTTGTTAATAAATATATACGTCAACATAAAATATATAATGTGCAAATAACAATAAAAATAATAAAAATTATGAAAAATAAAATATCAACTAACAAAAGAACAATATATGACTAAATTAATTAACTACTATATTAACTGATACAATAGGGTATGATGTGCTAAAAATGTAGAGGAATTTATTTTACTAAAACAAAAAAAACAATACCTATTTTATTAGAGTAAAATATTATAACATAACATGCAAAGAGAATAGTGATTTTCATGCAGACATTCTTGCCTGTAGTTGTTGGTGATATGTTTCTTTCAGGCGACAAATTTTTTTTTGCCGGCCTGCCATCCACATTTTGTAAACTGTAGAGTCTATGGCTGTTGGGATATGATTGGATATTGTCTGATAGAGTAGGAGATAATTTTGAGGAATTTTTAATTGGAAATAAAACAAAATGAACATTTGGTTTATAACTAGAAATACTTTGTTTAATGAATGTACTAACTGGAGTGGTAGACTGTTTTTTCAATTTACCTTTTTTGGAATTCTTTTTGGGATTTTTTGAACTTTTTCGGGAATTTGGTTTAGACGATTGTTCTATAGGATAAATAGGAGGAGATAATGACCTTGGGGAATATTTAGTACCGTACAATATCAAACACCACTCGTGTAAAGAAGATCGACCTAAAGCACATCAATTTGTTAGTAGTTATAAGATTGTTATTTATAGGACTTAGATAAATGGTAAAATTTTAAAATTTAAAGTAAAATGTATATTAAAATATTATTATTATGTTACCCTCATCCTAAGCATTTAGAAATAAGTAATGTCAGACATCTTATCTATTAAAATACTAGTTAATGTGTTAAAAAATATATATAATTTGATATTTTACCTAATAGTTTGCCTTCATTATGAATGGTCAACTGCCAAATACCAAAAGGACGTTCTCCCCACATATGCACAGTCATAAATGGCCACACATGAAATCCAGATTGAGAGTTATCATTTGTTCTTGGAGCAAGAAGTGTCGATTTTGTACCACTTGGAGAAGTCAAATCAATTTGTATATCTCCACGTCGACTAGCTGATAATGATATTTTAGCTTGAACATGTTCTAAAAAATTTACACTGTTGCATTCTTTAACTAAAAGCTGTATTGTAACTGTACTCCGGGCTGGTACTGGTCTATAATATGGTATAAGCAATATAAATATCAAGTAACTTTAAAAACAAATTATAAACTAATTTAATAATCTTACTTTCCAAAAACTTGAGCAGTAACATTGCAAATATGTTGAGCTGGAATTGTTTTCCATCTACGAGCTAATCTTACCATTGCAGTAGCATCCATTAAACCATAACCAAATGAATGACTCACTAAAAAATAATATTCGAATATAAAAGAAATATTTACTTTACACTTAATGTAAAAGAAAATATATTAGTAATTTAACGAATTAACTTGTAATATTAATATTTTTCTTTAAAAAAAAAAACCCCAGTTCAAGAATGTAGACTAACTTCATTTATAAAATATTTATGTAAAAATTAGAAATTAATAGCAACATAAATTCTTACACTTTTAAAACCAAAAAATTACCAAATTTATAAATATTGCAATGTACATTAATTTATATTAACTGGATATTTATTTATAATTATAATTTAAAAATAATTAATTAGTCACGAGAAATTCAATAATAGTCACTAAAAAATTGTAAATAACAGTAATTATTTTTTCCTAATTTGTTTTACAAATAACATGTACAACAGAACTATTTACATTTTTGTTAGGATAGAATTACATACATCAGACTAGTAAAAATAGTAAAGGATAACAATTATTTTTAAAAGTATTTATTTAAAAATATTTCATCCAACATATTTATAAAATTCAATAATTTCAATAAAAAAAAAGCAATTTGCTATGATTGCCCCCTTTTTAATCTTGTGTATCTCCAATTAAGAATATCTAGTTTGTAACATTTATATATATATATATATATATACTTACATTAAACAAATGTTAACTTACAAACAATATAATATTTATAATCGATTTTATTTTTAATGTAAGTATACAATATATGAATTTTTTAATCGAAATTAAATTAAATTATGAATATACACCTTTTCGTCCAACTCCGTTAATAATCCAATCAGAAGCACGTAAATGAGTTGGTCTAGCTGTTAACACTACAATATGTTGCATATCTCTCCAAGTTAGTTTATTGTTAGCTTCTAATGTTAAAGCTACTATCCCAGCTGCTAATGGCGCAGATGCAGATGTACCAGTGTGATTACTAGTGCAATCATGATGAAGATCTGTTGTTATAATCTATAAATGATTGTAAATAAAATGTAATTAAATAATAAACACATACAACATACAGTAAGAAAGTTATTTTAATTAGGTTATTACCTGGTTTTCATAATTACTTCCACTACTATAAGTTGTTGCTAATGTTGAACTACAGGCTTCTGAATACCAAGGAACATAACCATTTTGAGTTGCACTACTAATACTTAATGTCCAAATGGCATTTGTATATCCATCACAGTTACAATTGTCATGTTCCCGGCCACCATTACCAGATGCCCATATAAATATTGACCCTTTACCACCACGACCTTTTGATATACCCTCAAGAAAAGCTCGAGTAGCCAATTCACCAGGTCCATCTACAGTTCTTCCATCATCATCTGGACCCCATGATGCACTATATACATGAATATGCTGCGGACTTAAACTAAGAGATCGAGCTTCAACTGCGTCAGTAACATCTCCATCTAACATTCGAACACCACCTATACTAGCTCCAAATGCAACACCAACTGAACATAGAGAATTATTGGCAGTTGCTGCCACTTCTCCAGCACATCTAGTACCATGACGGTTTGTATCCAGTTGATCATATCTAGGCATTGGGTCTTCATCTTTACTATTCATATCATAACTAGCTAAAGGATCCTATTAAACATAAAGTTTACATTAAAGTATTTATTTTTAACAAATCAATGTTAAATTTTAATTTATGAATAAAAACTCTTAATATTAATTAAAAATTAAGTTTAAATTTAATTAACATACATAATTTTTTATTAAGTCTGGATGATCTTTTTCTAAGCCATCATCTAAAATTGTAACAACTGATCCTTTTCCAGTAATCCCTTCTTCCCAAGCACCTTGAACATTCATATCCATATCTCTACCACGATTCTAAATAAAAGCAAAGTCTATAAGTTTATTTACTTAAGATAATTGTTAGCCTCTGCTCTGATAATTTTTGAGAATCCACATTTATAACTATGGGTTAATTTAATGTAAAAAATATATGTATAATTTAAGTTAAATACAATTTTAATTTGAAATAAAAATGTATGAAATCACAATTGTTTATACTTGATATTAAATAAAAATATAACAAAAAATTATGAACTTATATAATGACCTATAATTAAAATTGATTATTTGTATTTATTAAACACATCTACCATATTAAACATGTTGAAACTTACTGACTTAGGATACATTAGTATAAATGTATACAGGAATAATAAAAAACTAATATTAGAAATATTCCAAAGCCATTAACATTTTAAACTATATAAATTGTAAAGCTATTAGGTCTTAATTATTCTTATAGGATAAAAAACATAATAACCCTATGCATGCATCTATAACAGATTAGTAAATTAGTGATTATGATAAATAAACACTGCTCCCAAAATAAATGGAAAATTTTTTTTGTAAAAGTATTTTTATTACAAATTACTTACCAAATACCACATTTTTGGCCATTCTGAATCATTTAAACCACTTTTAATTGCAAATCTTTTTGAATTCCTGCTATCTCTAACATATGTTATGTAGTCTCTTTTTGATCGATTTAATATTTTTTGTTGTTTTGCCCATTTCACCTGTAAACGATAAATAACTTATACGTTTTAAAACTACGTGACATATAAGTATAATCTTATATTTTTTTTTCATTGTATGTTTAGAAAGAGATAAAAAACGGTGTTAGAAAAATTGATAAATACGTTGTCTATCTTAAACAACAATATTATACATTGAAAATGTATATGTATAAAAGTGTTCCTTTTTTAAATTTGAAGTCAAATGAATAATGTACTTCATAAATGTTATCATGAATTCTATTCAGATTTTGATTTTAAATATTGTAGTAATGGTGCTGTCAATTAACCAGGTACAGTATTAAATTTTTATAATTGTTGTAAAACATTAAAGATCTTATTAAAACAAATTTATTGAGAACATTAATGAATTTAATAGGTGAATTTCTCATCAAATAAATTATATAATAGTAATATTTAAATTTTAAACTTCAAATAATACATCAAAAACATTTGGCAAAAGTACAATTATTAGGAAATAATCATTCCGTTTATATTGGTCACTTTAACATAAGTTAATATAGTATTTTGGTGTAACAATTTCTAAAAATAATTTCTTTATAGAATAATCTATGTCAAATGTTCTAATATTTAAAATGTTCTTTTATTATTTACTTATTTTTTTGTTAATAATATCTTTTGTTATTTATTTTTTATGTTTTTAAATGTTTATCTATTAAAACTACGAGTTAACTCATAGCTTTCAAAAAATTATCACATAAAATAGACAAATTAATTTCATTAACATTTAATAATGAAGATTTAATAGTTTAAATATATAATTTATTTATTTGTAGTTGTATTTATATCATATCACTTTTTCATTTTGAGATAACCTTATTTAATCTAGCATTATTAAATTTATAAATAGTCTAAAAAAATTATTACTTAATGATTACGAATAAATCTAAATGTTTTAGCTTATTATTGCTACTGAACAATGGAAATCACCAACTGATCTTTATGTAAATCAATTATATAACCAAGCATTAGAACAGTATGTATTAAGTTATTATAATTACTTAAATCAGCAAAATGTTATTTTAAATAATCAAAATTATAATTATCCAAATAATATTATTTACTCTGATCCAATACCAACAAATATTACAAACAGAAATTCAATTTCGAATGTGTTAAAAATAGAAAATATACCTTCAAATAAAAAACAAACAATTGTAAAGCCAACATTACCACGAAGAAATAAAATAATACTACCTATGTCACATAATATAAGACCAATGAAGCCAATAAAACCAAAATTAAGATCTGTTTCTTTAATGAAAAACTTAAAGTAAATATTAATTATTGAAAAAAATATATTGAACCGTGCATTAATAAATTATACAAATGATAAATAAATAAAATTACTTACATTTTGTTCTGATATTAGTTTTTCATGATGCTCTAAACCTGGGTTAACTGATCGCTTCAATACATGTTTGTGTTCTAGATGATAATAGTCTGGAAAAATCTGAATTATAAAAAAAAAAATATTAAAAATATTTACAATTTAATTAATATTTTATAAATAAATATAAGGGTGGCACATATACTCATATAATACCAGATTCAATAGTATTATATTTTACTTTAAAAATATATTTGTTTATAAAACAAATTATTAATAAGTAATAACATATTATTCAATTTAAAAAGAGTAAACTTATTAATAGTTTTTCATTGACTATTTTTACTAGTAAATGTATTTTTATTTTAATACAATACTTCTACAGATTATAATTTGAATTATACATTTATTATTTTAAAATTAACATTTTATTAGAAAATTAATTTAATTAGCATTTGTAATTATTTCTGAAATGAAACAATTCATCATTTAACTAAAAATAATTATAAAATACTGAGATATTATTAAGATAATGCAAACACTGGTTTTTATTATATTTATAACTATATATATTTTAAATTTTGTTTTGTTTTTAAGTATTTAAAGTATATAAAATATTTTCTACATATTTTTCAATTGTCAAATTTATAAATTATATTAGAATTAAGTATTTTAATATTCTACATTTGTATAAAATACAATTTGTATTCTAATTATTACAATATATGTTTAAATATAAAAATCTAACAATAATACATAAATGCGTTGAAAGATATCTTTATATATTTATCATAATCAGTTATTTTATTATTATGGAATGTAGACGTTCATGATAATGAAATAGAATATAAAATCTAGTTAATAAATTATAACGTTGATATATGGTAGAATATTTTACTATATAGAAAATAATATCTTTACTTTTACATTTTTAGCAAATCTACTACAATCACCTTGATCGTAATAATTATTATAAAATTGATAGTTAAACATTTGTGACAATAAAGTATAATTTTACAAAAAATCCTCCACTAGATATACATTATTATAACTAACTGACAAATTACCTAGTATCTTTTTTATTTATTTTGTCTAAAGAAATACGTTACTAACCATTTGATAGTAGATATTCAAGGTCAAGTAACCTGTTCTTTGCTACGATGACCATTAATGTTACAAGATACAAATAACAACCAACTACTTGTTGCCAGCTTTTATCGATAAAAATTTAATTTCAAATAGTCTTATTTACCTCGCCAAGCAGTATAAATCCATGTTTTTCTGCTGTTATTTTTGCTATTTCCGATCCACCTTCTATATGAGCTGCCCATTGGGAAGAATAATCTTGAGCTGAAACCCATTGTAATGTAACTATCCATGTAAAAAATAATACAGTGCAGGCAGCCATGACGCTCGCCTAACACTGGCCAAATGTGGCAAGTCTCAGTATTCAACATTTGTCACATGACGGATAAAATGAACGACAATAATTATTGTTCTCATGTTAATCATTATTTTTGATACGTTGCTCCAGACACTTCATGACATAAAAAAAAAACCATAATTAAGTACGTATATATGTAATTTTGTTTATTAAAGTTTATATATTATGTTAAATTATGTAATGTCTATATATAAATGTAGACGAAAAATCATTTTTATCGTAACTCTGTTGAGATCGATACAAGAAACAGATAGGTATAATGGTTTTTTAGTAATAATACCAAAATGTGAACTTACATTTTATCACGATCAACTTTTGGATGTTAAGTCAAATGGCGCTGACATGGTTTATTATTACCGTAAACACCGTTCGAATACGTTTATAACTGCATTTTAGGCAGATATCTAATTAGTCATTTATCATAATATCAATTGTCAAACGGTAAACGCAAATTTGGACCTGCTGCTGATGAACTACTGCTACTTGTTCACGACCCCAAAACGCTATCAGCTATACGGCTAGCTATATAATGTATTTTACGTGCGTGCGCGCATCGTTAAAACACCGCCCGCACAATGATAACCGACGACCTAAGTCCACCAAAGCAATGACGTACGACTGACTGTCTAGTACTTCACCTGTACGCTGACGTAATTGACAGTGGATTCGAGAATTCGTTGCGTGTCATAGCTTAATTATATATACGTCGTATCTGTATTATGTGTATTGTGTTTCAATATCATAAGCACGTAATATTATAAACGTTGTACAGACTTATCTCATAGTTAGATAACTGTTCATTTATCTTTGGCTAATCTGTAACATATCTGTATCGTGACCAAACCCAGACCTTACAATCTTCAGAGAGTAAGGATGAGGGTGGGAGAGAAGTGTGCAAAATTTTGTATAGAGGAATGTTGAAACAACCTTCAAATTCCGACGAGCATCAACCTATTGTTATAACCACGATTTTCGATTAATTTTTTTTTTTGGTATCCGGTACCGAGACACGTTTAAATAAGATACATTTACTCCTAATATTTTTTATTTAATTCATAACTTACTGAACCTAAGCTTGCGATATAAAAATGTATCGGAGTCTTGATATAATTAATTTACTTTATTACATGTATCTATAGAGGTTTATTATCCATATTTAATAACTAAATTTCAGTTATTTAAATTTGAAATTACAAAAAATATACTTAAATGTAAATTTGTTAAGCTTAATACCATATATATATAAATACAATATAACTAAAGCCTAGATTTTATTACAGTTAAAAAGAGTAAAATTGGTCGCAATATTGCATGGAAATATTAAAATATATTTTATTAAACATGTTATTTTTTTTTGTTTGATTGTCAAGTTATAAAACAAGTAATACACTATATATGTTTATATACAATGTACATATAACAGACTTGATAATTCAAAAAGGCGGTTAAACGCACTTGTTATTTGTTAATAATTAAAAATGTATTAATTTGATTGTGTTTGTAACAAAGGTCATAATTATATATATAAATTCTAACACATGTTAGATAAATTTAAGAGTAAATAAAAGAAATTAAAAATTATAATAGCGACTTAGTAACTGTTTAATATAATTTATAATATTCGTTATTGAAATATTTTAAAAATGATAATAAAAATATTCAGTTAAGATTTTTAAACCAAGTATTATTGAAAGTTAAACTTGCCTACAATAATCTATCAATAAATATCGTTTCACACTTTTCTTTTTCAACATCTACAATCTGTTATGTATAATTTTTTTATAATAATCGTATCTACTAACAAAAGAAGTATTGACACAAAATTTGACCTTTTAACAATAATTAAAGGAAAATATTGAAAAAAATACAAATGACAACACTTTTATGAAATTTTAAACTATTTTCTTACTGATGGTAATTAATAAAAACAAAAATTATTATAAAACCGTTCAACATTTAAAATAAGTTGCCATTAAATATATATTTGGAGAAAAAACTAGAAATTTTATGGTTATACAACAAAATATATTTAAAATTATTTATATATATATTTCATTATTTTGTAAAAATTAAATTTAATGGCTAAGCAAAACAAATATGAAATTAATATGAACAATATATAAAGAATTCGAGATTAATAATTAAATGAAACGCAAATAATAAATCAGAGATATAATTTTAAAACTATATACTATATACATGTATAATTTATTCCAAAATAGATAGCTTCCAACTTATGTCAGGTATTATTTTCAAAGGGCTTAAAAGGATCGCATCTGAAAAATTTTAAAACCAGCAAGTTATTATTTATTATTTTTATATCCTGAGGAAAAATATGATTAATGTTTTACCTTCTATTATTTGTTCAGTTTCACGCTGAAAAAAATAAATGTTAATGATTAATGAATTATTAATGTATAATAATTATTCATTTAACTCTACTATGTTAAGAATAATATAATTCTATCCGTTAAAAGTAATTTCTCATTTACATTTTCATTAACATCAAACATCTCCTTTGTAGCCTTGACCTCTATGACTTCATAGTCTAATTTTTATAGGTACCCAGCCTCCATCTTGTACAATGAAGTTGCCTATCAGTTAGCTAAATCTATCTCTTTATTCAACTGTCCATCCCCTATCAACATTTCTTAGACTGATTTCTGTCCCATATTGAAATCACAAATCAATAAATTATGGTTAGATTAGTTGCTCAACAACTAATCTGGTATAAAAATATTTCCTTCTTCAATTCCTCATATAACTTGGTTTCACAATATTAATCTAAATAATAAAATAATTTCGTCCTTCTCTTGTTGTCTAAGAACTAGCTACTCACAATTTATTTTCATTATTTTTCTTTAAATATATCCCAACAACTCTTCTCTTTACATAGTCCATTCTTTAAATTTAAGGTGACATAGTCCACATTTTTTAAAATTAGCTTGCTCAATTCTCAAAACAAATCCCTCTCACATACATTACATTTTTATAAAGTTCTATTTAATATTCAATATATTTTCTTTTTCCATTAACTTCAGTTGTAATATCCACTATCTTATTCTTCAATAAGTTTTTTTTATTTAAATATATAAATAACTTCTTTAATTCTCATTATTTGGAAATTACTATTTGTATTTTTTTTCAATTGTCGAAAATAATTTTAGAACAAAAATCAATAAAGAAAGAATAATACAAATTATTAATAGGAAATAACTTACAAAAACAGGCCAAATAATCAATTTGTGATCAAATATACAATCTTGAAAAGATTCCAATGTTTTTTGTAGTGTGTGACCAATATTACACTCTTCTAATTTTACAAGTAAGAAACATATATTCTTTACTTCATCTGTTGATTTTAAAGAATACAATTATAATCAAATTTGTAAATTTATTTTAAATAAATATTTCAATTAAAATTAATGACCTTTATATTTATCAAGTTTTTCAATAATTTGTTTTAAAGTCAAAACTAAAGTTGGTTCTTCTCGAAAATTGCCTTTTTTTAAATTCCACATTTTACGTTGTTGTTTTCGTGCACTTCTACAACTTGTTCGAGAGCTATTAACGAAGTTATATAATAAATAAATAAACCATTATATATAGATCTAATATATATTGAGTAAACATTATACCTTGATGTACGATATGATGATACACTATTAATTTCAGAACATGTATCATTTAAATTATCTAAAATAATACAAAAATTAATTTTAAATTAAAAAATATTACATTGTATTAAACATACCATGAGATATTGATTCACTAGAATTTTCTTTTCTAACTTCAATCAAACGTTTTGTAAAAGTAAGGAAACTTTCCTTTTGTATATTAATTTCAGAGATGAGATTTTGAGCTGTATTTAAACAGGCTGATTTAATCAGTTTTTCTAAAATATTGTGTATATAATTTATGATTAAAATAATACTAAGCACCAATAATAAATAATATTTTATAATTTTATGGGTAAGTATTACTAAATAAAAATACATGTTTATATTTAGTTTATACCTAAATTGATATCGAGTATTGATCTAGATCGAGCTAAATACAATGCCTGTGCATAATCTTGAGCTTTTATGCAATATTCCACAGCTAATTTAGTATCCTTCAATTCCATTTCAGCAAAATTAGCAGCTTCTTTATATTTTTGTGTTAATGATAACATGGATAAAATATTTGTCTTAATTTGATTTAATTCTGAATCACTAAACATTAATCAATATTAATAGTAAAATAGAAAATGTTATAAACTAATATTCGTCATAATAAAATATATTTACTCCAACTGTAATTCATAAGATAATTCTAAAGATTCTTGCCACAACCCAACTTTTAAATAAGTGTTAATAGCTTTATTACGTTCAGTACTTCGATTATACATTAAAGCTGCCTGTTTAAAATCAAGTTTAGAATATAATAAATCTCCAAAATGTTTTGCAATTATTTTATACCTATGAAAACAAATATACAACGGAGTATAAATACATATATTTAATATGTATTCTTATAACAATCTATTGTTTACAAATACGTTTGAAAATGTGATAAATTTGGAATTGAAGAATATGTTAGTTGTTATTTAGAATTTAAAAATTGTTTCATAATTACTTACTCATTTTGATCTTGTTTAAATAATGTTAACGCATAAGAATAAAGATTATTATCTATAATATAATTTAAACATTTTGTGAATGTTCCTTCACATCGAACTAAATTCATTAAGGCCAATTCTTTATTTCCTAATTTATCATCAATTGTAAAACGCATGTAATAACATTCCATTATTTCTAATTCTTTTATAAATGGCACATATTCTTTTGGATCAAGTTGAGAATTATCTAATAATGCAAAATAAAATGTTCAATATTTATATATATTAAAAATGCATAATTATTGTAATAAATACTTACTTATAATTTTCATTGCCATTTCTAAATTGTACTCGGCAAGTGATGCTTTATATAATTTATCTACATCTACTAAGAATAATAAGTGTTTTAAGAAGTTATTATTTATAGATGCTAATTTTAATGCCAGATCAAAGCGTTTTAATTTTACATAACATCCAAGTAATGGAAAAGCATATTTATTTTTGTCAAGTTTGTTCAACACATCCATTAAATGAGAACACACTGTAAATACTTTATTATTTAATTCTTCTACTTTGTTTTGTTGGAACTGAGAAGCATAAACATTATTTAAGTAATTTTTGTCTTCTAATTCAGTAATGAATAAACTTATCCAAGATGAATCTTCTATTTGGACGATAAATTCGTCTAAATCATCAATGAACTTTAAAGGATCTAAATCACACATTACATTCAGGTTTATACGTTCCTTACGCAGAAGATCAAATGCAATTAAATATTTTCTTTCTTTGATAAGTTCAACAGCTGATAAAATTGTCAAGGGTCTTGGTCTAATTGTTTCTAAATTCCCTCTTGGCAATTGTAATACAATTGAATTACCAGTCACTGTTATAATTTTTGAACCAGATTCTATTCGTCGATGATATTCATTATTATTGTCCTGAAATACATAAAATATTATATTTATTCATAAACAATGAATTACAAAGTAATTAATAATAAATATTACTTTTGTAGGATGTACATTATATGAAATAAGTCTTTGATTCAATGTTGCTGCTAATACAAAAGGATAACGAACACAAAATGAATCTATATTATTTAAAATCACTTTATCATTTTCAAAAAGTCTTTTTGATACACCAAGAGCATAGATTTTGTTGTCCATTATATTCATATGTGTACATTCTTCTGGTAAATTAAGATAGGGATTAATTTGATCCATTTCTTCATTCCACAACAGCAAATGCCCATTTGATAATTGAATTAGAGCTCCAATTGTATAATTTAAAATGTTAATAACTGGTTGATCAACAATATGTTTTGTTCTAAAAATATTTAATCAATTATACAATTTGAAAATATTTTTTTATAAAAGAAAACAATTATTTATAATAATTACACGTGATTGAAACCATCGTCAATTTTGGCAACACATACATGATGAACATCTCCAATCTCTGATAAACTAAATATCAGAGTATTTTCATTTAACCAAAACCAATGGTTAAATAATCCAAATATATTTGAAATATTGTTAATAGTTTCTAAAATAATAATAATAATAATAATAATAATAATAATAATAATAATAATAGAACAGTCTCAACTCATTGGTTATTATACAATAAAAATAAAAATTTCAATATAAAATATTTTACTTAAAAAAATTGTCTATAACATGCCATATTTATTAAGTTTGTCTGAATTGAATTATTGTAGATTTCTTTAAAGTACATACAATTGGTTCAACATATTGTCAGTCAATACTTTTATACTCTTTCATTATTTTAACATTTATTATGGCAAATTTTTCAACTAATTTTAAACCATCATAATGACTATAATATCTAATCTAGTTAGGAGGAGAGAAGATTCGAAAGCAGTAAGAACAGTTATGTGATTGAGTGTGGAAGAAAGAGGAAGGGGAAGACTAAAGAAGTGGTTGAACAGGATTGAGTGTGATATGAGGACTGCAGGTGTGTGCATGAATTATGTAGATCGAGTCATGTGGAGGTTAAGGGCCAAGATGGCTAACCCCAAATAGTTAGGAGAATAAGGCGAGGAAAAAGAAGTTTTAAGCTACCAAATTACTTATTACTTACTGTTTTTCAAGTATAATTCATCTTTATATTGATAAATATTAATAGTTCTATCATCAGTAATGATACAAATATCATTTCCATTTTTACTGCAAAAATAAAATATTAATTTACAAGACATTCTATAAATAATAATTATAATATACAAAGTAATATGAATTGAAAACTATTTTTCTATAATTCATATGTTTCATAGATACACTATATAAGGTGTTTAATTAAACTTTATTAAAAGCTAACATAACTTAAAGAAACTTTAAACTATATTTATCTTTATGTTGAAAATTATTTTTTTCCCAATAAAAATAAAATTGAAGAAGGGTTTATCAACTTTTTTAAATTAGCTATTGTTCAAATATTTAAAATTTTTTAAATGGATTTCCAACAAACCATACATTTTTTTTTGTATACACTTTTTATACAGTATGTAGTAAATAAATTTTAAAAATTTTATCAACTCTTAGGTTATGAATCACTGTTTCAAGTTTGTAAGGATATTAAAATTATAACTATACCTATGGGAGATTGGATATTAAATTAAATAAATATCAACGATATCAATCAAAATGTGTTTACTTTATTTAAAATCAAACTCTTTAAAATTAAATTGGATCGTAATAACAAAATTAATTTCAATATTAAAGTACATTAATTTTTCACAATTGTTTCATAAAAGTAAAAATATATAATGTATAGATTGTTCAAATTATAAATAAATATATAAATATACACATAATCATAATTAATTCAAAATTACAAATTAATTATAATTTAATTAGTAACCATCAATCTAGGAGCAATATTCATAGACATAAGTTCTTGAAATAATAATTTTGCTGCATATGGTAATCGAACTTGTGAAACTTGTGTTTTATTTTTACATCCTTTACATTCAAAAGTATTATTTCTTAGGTTTGCAATTGCAATCAAGCCACAAAAATTGCAAATATGTATACGATAAGGATCAGATACTTCGAATAAACGTTCACGTAAAAATTGAGCAGCTCCATGTGCAATTTGACAATCACGTTCCATCTCACCAAAACGTAATCCACCATCCCTGAAAAATAAATATTTATATTTATATACAAAATATAATCATTTAATTTATATTTTTACCTTGCTCGTCCTTCCATAGGTTGTCGTACTAAAATTTGAACAGGTCCTCTGGCTCTTGAATGTATTTTATCATCTACCATATGCTTGAGACGTTGATAATAGGTAGGCCCTAAGAATACTTGAGCATTAATTTTTCTTCCCGAAAAACCATTATACATAACTTCATTTCCTCTTAACTGATAACCATATTCTTGTAATAAAGTTGAAATTTTTTGTACATTTACAGCATCATTAAATGGTGTAGCATCACCAATTTCTCCTTTATTTGCAGACACTTTCCCTTGTAAACATTCAATTAAATGTCCAATTGTCATACGTGAAGGGATAGCATGTGGATTAATTATAATATCAGGTGTGATGCCTTCACAAGTAAAGGGCATATCTTCTTGCCTATATTGTATTCCACATGTTCCTTTTTGACCATGTCTTGAAGCAAATTTATCACCAATTTGTGGTATTCTTTCAGAGCGAACTCGAATTTTACAAAATTTATAACCTTCTGAATTTAATGTTAACAATACTTGATCAATAAGACCGGTTTCACTATTTCTCAAAAATGTACTACAATCTCGTTTGGAAAATTTCTTAGTAGTTCCTTCAAGTTCATCTTCATTATCAGGAAGTGTCATTGTTTTACCAATAATTACATCATCACCAGACACTCGAAGACCAGGAGATATTATACCATCATCATCTAACTTGTCATAAATAGCATTTCTCATTCCTTGACATGTCTGGCGATTTGGTTTTTCAAATACTTCCTCTTGATCTCCAATTCGTTTTGATTCAGAATCTTTATAAGAACGGAAAAATACAGACCTAAAATATCCTCTTTCTACTGCAGAAGCATTTAATATAACACTATCTTCTTGATTGTAACCAGTATAACACAAAATGGCTACAATAGAATTAATACCTGCTGGAAGTTCTCTAAAACGTAAATATTCCATAGATCTTGTTGTTACAAGAGGTTTATGTGGATAATAAAGAACATGAGCTAATGTGTCCATTCGAACGTGGTAGTTAGTTATGTAAACACCCATAGCTTGTTTACCCATAGCACTTTGGTATGTATTCCTGGGACTTTGATTGTGATCAGGGAATGGAATAATTGATGCACATACTCCCAATATCATAGCTGGATGGATTTCACAATGTGTGTAAGTTGTACAGTATGCATATTCTTTTTCTTGTCTTAAATCATCAGGTGACATAGCAATCATTGTTGTTTCTTCTTCCAAAGTATCAATATATTCAACAACACCATTTGAAACAAGTACTTGCCATCCATAATTATTGTAATCACGTTCTTTTAAGCTGTCAATGTGACGTTTTTTTAATAATAATTTTCCATTTTCAACAATAAGTAATGGTCGGCAAATACGACCTGCGTCTGTATAAATTCGAATTTCACGATCACGTATGTCACGAATAATACTAACTTCGCTTACAATAATATCCATTTGACGTCGAAGTTTTCTAAGAGTACCCATTAATTGTTCAGGATCACGATGAATACCAACCCAACATCCATTTACAAATATTTTAGTAGCATCTACAATAGCCGAAGGAGCAATTTCTTCCAAGTTTTCCATACTCCATTCTTCCAAAAATTCTAAAATTGGTGAAGGTTGAGAACCAACAGATATGTAGGCCATTAATGCAAGATTTTTTACTAAGCCAACAGCAGCTCCTTCTGGGGTTTCAGCTGGGCACAACATACCCCAAAGAGTATTATGTAACTGTCTAGGTTTTGCTAATTTACCATCTCGTCCTATAGGGGAATTTACGCGTCTTAAATGTGATAATGTTGAAGCAAATGTAAGTCGGTTTAATACTTGAGATACACCAGCTCTTGCTTGATGGGCCTTTTTTTGATCACCCCAATTTCCTGTAGCTAATGAATATCTTAAGCCATCAGTTATAAGTTTTGTTTTAATAGCCAGATCTAAATTGAAATCTTTTCCACGGTCAATGAATTTCTGAGCATACATACGAACTTCTTTCATTAAATTTTTGAATAAACCTCTAAATAAAAATGCTAATAAAGGTCCAGCTAAGTCCAAACGTTTGTTACCATAATGATCTCTATCATCTAATTCCCGTCTACCAAGTGAAGCCAACAAAAGACGATGAACCATATATCCTAAGAAATACGCTTTTTTAGTTTCACAAAAATCTGATACACCCACATGAGGTAACATTTCTTTTTGAAGAATTTCTCTAGCATATTTAATACGTTTTTCTTTGGTTACACCAGGTCTTGCACCACGAGAACCAATAAAATTTAACGCAACATTTTGTTCTTGTATAACAAAAGCTTCATCTAAAGAGGGTTTTACCATTTCCATCATTTCTGGATCATCAAAATCATAAATTATATGTTCCAATATATCACGATCTGCTACAAATCCTAAAGCTCTGAACACAATCATAATGGGTATTTCTTGTTTAATATAAGGCAAAATGGCAATTATTCTCTGGCCGATAGCTGACTTTTTTATACTTTGACCACCACGAGCCATCATATTAACCCAAAGAGTAGAAGTTGGACGAGAAGAATGTTCTAAACAAGATCTTATTTCAGCCTTAAATGCATATTTTCCATCTTTCATACTAAATACATACACTGTATTTGTAGCCATTTTTTCTTGAGCAATTAATACTTTTTCAGAACCATTTATAATAAAATAACCACCCGGATCTAATGGACATTCATTTAACTCAGTAAGATCACGATCATTTAATCCAAATAATAAACAATATGTTGATCTCAACATTATAGGAATTTTTCCTATAAATGATTTAGAATGTTGAGTAACAATTGGTTCATCACCGTCTTTAAGTACAGTTTTTGTAATATCCACATATAAAGGAGCAGAATATGTTAAATTGCGTAATCTTGCTTCATTGGGCATCATAGGAGATGGAGATCCATCTTTTTCCCAATGAGTAGGCTTGGATAAGTAAATTTGTTCAAATTTAATTTGATATTTTGTAGGGGTATCAATTTCACCATGTGTATGTTGTGACTCAGCTTGCAACTCAATTTGTGGCGAATCTTCTACTATACGTTGTACTGACATTTGAATAAATTCGTCAAAAGAATCCAATTGTTGTCTTACCAGACCTTTTTCATCAAAATATGAATTTATCACTATCCAACAAGCTTCTTGCCAAAGTTCACTGGAAATTTCTTCAGTTTCCTCTTCTTCCTCATAATCATCATCTCCTAATTCATACATGTTGTTCAGTAAATGTCTTTACTTTTATTTAACAACTAAGCCGATAAAAATATTAAATATGAAAACAAGTAATAACGCGTACGAGGATCACAATTCACCGTTAACATAAAAAATAAACACATTAAATACACAAAACTATAACTATTAAGATATTTGTTATTATCACATAAACAAAATCAAAGACTATATAAAATTTTATAGGTTATGTTCTAAAAACATGACTAATTAAAACGCGGCAATATTTGAAAAATTAAAAAATATAGGTTTTTATCAATTTTGTAAGTAAATACGATATTACAAAAATATCAAAACTACATTTTATAAAAATACTATTTGTTAAGCTGTTAATGATATTTTCAAAATTTATAAGTTTATTTTTAAATTTGAATTTAGTCAAAGGGTAAGTGAAACTAAAGAATTTGTAAATAACAAAATAATTAGCATCTAATATATCATATATACATAAATATGTAAATTGTAAATGCATTGAAATTATATTTTGCTCAAACAAATTACTCGTGAGTTTTAAAGAAATATATTATATTTTACTATTCAGTAATAGAAGTTACTAATTGAAGATAAAATGTCCTAAAAGTTAAATAATTTGATAGGATGTATTAAAAATTTAAAAAAAAGTATATAAATAATATAAAGTAAATTATATACTATAAAATACTATAAATTTCAATTTTTTGTTAAAAATAAATATTATTTTATAAATAATACAAACTATTATTTAAAAAAATATATATATATCTTACTTTTGATTGTGAGGCAAATATAATACACTATCCACAGGAGAGTCTAAAGTTATTTTCATATCAAACATTGGAGGAGGTATAATAACTTGTTTGAATGGTGTTAATAAAACAGAGCCTAAAAACATAAAAAAACATATAGAAGAATATCTATACTTAAAAAATATTATATTTACAATTATTTATGACAGCAACCCAATCTAGAGTTCCTACACTTGATGTGCACAAAGTTTCAATCCAATGTAGTGTGTAATAAATACCACTGACTGTAATTAATTGTAAACTGTTGTCTGATAACCATCTTGCAGTAATTACTTTATGTTCAATTTTCATCCATTTTTTAATTTGCCATGTATAATTAGTACATGTTAAAAATAATAAATAATTTTGATCAAAATCAATACATTGAATACACAATATTGACGAATCGTGGTTCCATAATAACTGTTTTACCTATTATTTATAGAAAAACACAAACATACAATATTTAATATTTATATGCATTTTTAGAAAGTGCTTACTAACATTGATTGTGGACGGAATAACAAAGTCTCCATGTTTAAGTCCATTTTTTTCCATAAAACTAATGAAATATTTGTCTTCAATACGTTGAGGAAACGATATTAATTCTTTAGTAGTTTTCCAACTTAGTATAGCTTCTATGCCTAAAATATTTAATTAAACAATTTAAAACTAAACTTCAAATTATGCCAAAACAATAAGTAGATACCTGAAAGATCTTCACTTATGTATTGTAGAACTCCATCTCTGTTAAATATTTTAATTGATCTTAAATTGGTTATTTTGTTCAAATATCCGATAGCAAACAATAAACTATCAAATCTCCAACAAACATTAATAGAATTATTAGCATTATTTTCATCACCAATAACTTCCTTCATAACTCTTTTATCTTTCCCTTCTGACCCGTGAAATTGAGTTTCTTTTTTACCCCAACCAACATTTACTAATTTAATTTCAGTAAGAGATATCTCAGTAATATTAAAATGATTTAAGACTTCAAAACACTCGTTTACTAACGTCACTTGACCATTTTCAGTCAATAAAAGAATACGCTCAAAATCTGGGCTATAAGAAATTTCCGCAACAATATCTTCATATTTATAAGCAACTTCAACAATATTTTCTTGAATTAACAGGACATCACCATTTGAACAGCTGACAACAAATGAATCCCACGGTTCATTGTATGCATAAGATACAATTCTAACATCTTGACCAGAGTAAATTTCAGTTGTCGTGAGGTCTACCACTAATTGTGGCTGATCATTTATATTCATACGCCAAATAGCATGCATTGTTGTATAACAAAACGTACCATTATTAATTATCAATGCCGATGTACAGTTATTCAATTGATCGAATTGTATCAGACTCGTCTTATGCAACTTTAAGTTCTTCATCGTACATGTGTTTTGAAAATTCGAATATACGAAAATATGAAATATAAAAATTCTTAATTTAAAATGTACACACAAACCTTATCATTTTCGGGTAACACGTGAAAACATTTATTGATCAAAGACAATAGAAGTACAGATAATAAAATTACCATTGATAACAAAACGTTGTTTCCTTCTTCCATCGATTATGTGCGTTGTGTTGAACGGTTGATTTTTTCTTCGAGTTTGGATGTGCAGAAATGGGGTTTTTTTTTTAACAGTTTCAAAGTTTTACATAAAACTTATTTTAGTAGGTATTATTGTCATTATTTGGATTTTGGTTGGATAATAATGTTGTTTACATTTTTCGGAGGTCTGATTCGCTAATTAGTTATGGACAACTATTCGACTGAAAACATTCCTATAAGTTCTGAACAATTGTTCTTTAAGATTAATAATAAACAGGTTGTGTTTAAGACGGACAAACGAACTGTTGAGAAACTAAACGATGGTAAGTTCAGACCAGTCAATTTATGATTTTTAAATAATTTTTTTTTTTTTTTGGAAACCGAGGAAATCATTTGTTTTTTTATTGGGAGATCTGTGTCCATAGTATGTGTTTAATATTATCCACGTACTATTAGTGTTATTTTATTTGTAAAAAAAATATGAATAGTGTAAACAAATATTTATAACTTACAATTAAAGAAATAAAATTATCGTACATGGTATTTTAAATTTGTGTTTTAACACAAATGTATCAAATTTACACAAACATCTAAATTTAATAATGGTACTTAGTAATTTTGTTAAGTATGTATAGTAAAAAAATATAATTATGATTTATTTTTGTTAGAATTAGTGTTGAAAATGGATTAGTATTTAGTGCAATTTTAATAATCTATTTAATTATTTTTTTACATTTCACAATATGTAAAAATTACAACATTATTAATTTAATTTAATTCAAGTTTAATCAAACTTTAGTAAAATTTGTTTGTTTTTTGTCTTTAATACCAACCCAATTATAATATTCAATAATAAAATAGCCTATTTATTGTAAGTTTATATATTAAAACGAAAACATTAAAGTCAATTTTTATTCATTTTTGGTCATTTGATTCCATTAAATCAATTTTCAATTGTTTATATTAGTAATAACTCTATTTTAATTGTATAATAATAAATATATTCTTTTCAATTTAATATTTTTAGAAGATGTATTGATGAATTATGTTAAAGCTATAATTAACTCAAGAATGTTAGTATCAAATGGTCAGAATTTAATAAATTATCCAGTAAATATTTCCAGAATAGATAATCTTGATACATCTAGTTCATATATTGAGCTAGAAGTATCTACAATTATACAGGATGATGGTGTCGAAGAACTTCATTGTGCGCTGTTAAATGAGTGTGTATTATTCATTTCATTTGATTATATAATTTTGTACTGATAAAGATCATATAACTACAATATATAATTAACATATAGATATAAATTATTTGTTTTTATTTTTAGTGGAATTTCTAATGAAATTAGACCTTCTGTTGACCTTAAATCTATTATTGTAAATAGTAATCCTGTTGAAATTAATTCATGGAGTGATTTAAATGAATCATACATTCCAGAAAGTAGTAAGTAATTTGGGTTTTCTTTTTTGTTTGTTTTTGTTAAACAATAATTTCCCTATATTTATATAATAAACATAAAATAGCTAATTACATACAATGAAAATGCAATAAATAATTACATTTTTAGTGCCAACTTTAAAATGGTCAACTGAGATGACGTCTTTATTGATTGCTTTGCGTGGCAGTCTTAATGAAGAGTTTAATTCCTCAAAGTATAAATTTAAATTGTGGGAACTTATTGCAAGACGAATGAACAATGGCATGCCAGCAGTTAAAGTAACAGCTAAAGATTGTGACGACAAATGGAGGAATATAGCAGCCACATATCGTAAAAATATTGAAAGAATTAAATATATGGGAGATTTTAATGTACGGTGGGAACATTTCGCTGCTATGGATGAAATACTTAAAGCTACTGATGAATTAAAAAAACCAGACTCTTTTATTGAAGTCGATAAAATGATTGGAAACATATGTAAAACTGAAATTGATAATATTGATGTAGAAGAGTAAGTATTATTTTATAATAATTATAGACAAAATATATTTGGTTGTATATTTCATAGGTATTTCTTTTCAGTGACAGGGAAATAATAAATATAGATTCTAACAGTGATATGGATTATTTCTTTTTGACTTCAACTACTAATGCTAATAATGGTATGTTTAATTAAAAGATAAATAAATTAACGATTTATTTAATAATTATTAATGCCTCAATGTTAATTATTTGTTGACGAAGATTATATTTATTTTTTCAAGAAAAAATAAATTAAAAGTTTTTAATAATTTATAAATATTAATTGATATTAGACTTAAGACACTATATTTTTTTATATTTTTACAGAAATACGATTATGGACTCAAGAAATGATACTCCTCTTATTCTTATTAAGACGTTCTATGGCTGATCGCTTTGACCATGCAACTAAAGAAACTGAAAAAGATATTTTATGGTTTGAATTAGTTACAAAGATGAACAAAAGTCTAGGTACAAATGCTGATATTGAATCTTACGAAGCAGAATCATTATGGAACCAATGTGTAGAACAGTATGAAGAAAACTTGGATAAATTAAAAGCTGAAGGCCCTCTAGATGTAAAATGGCCTTATTTTGCAATTATGGATCAAATGTTGGGCGGTACTGTAGAAATTCCGGATGTCTGTCATCCACGACCAGGTGAAGAATTAGTTCCTGTTTTTATGCAAGGTGTGTGGAAACAGTCTGAAGTACGAGAATTACTAAACAACTACAAAATAGAAGTCAAGTGAGTTTAAATATTTATATATATATATAATAAAATTAATTGAATGATAATTTATATTAATTTTAGTGAGGAAATGGATGACGAGTCTGATAGCAATGATGGTAGTGTTGTAGAAACTAAAGCAGGACTAAAATGGCATCCTGAACTAACACGTAAGCTAATACATTTACGTTGTGACGCAGAAAATGAAGTGAAAAAATGGATCCGCAAACCAAATTCAATATGGACTGTTGTTTTGAAAAAATTTCGACGTTTGGGTATTGTTTTGCTTACTGAACAGGACTTAGAAAATAAATGGAATAGTTTAGTAAGATCATACAACCGTAGAGTGACTGGTATTAGTAAGAAGCCCAAATCACAATGGCCATATTTTTATGGGATACAGAGTGTGATGAATATCATTGGTAGTAATCAAAATGTTCGTAGTATAACCCCAACACAAGATATAAATAAATCAGATCAACCACCAGAATGGTTCCTTAGTTACATGAAAAGAAAAGAAGCCACTGATGCATACAAATATGAAGAATTGAGAAATATGATAGTTGATTTACAACATAGTCAAATAGAAAATCGAAGATTGATTCTTTCTATTTTTAAGAAGTTAAAAATTTTTAGGAAATTATAATTTTCCTAATTAATTATAGTTATTTTTCATTAATGTGATTATATATATATTTTTTTTTTGTAAATATATTACATAATATATATAAATAAATAAA
>JAIPRN010000337.1:75238-93595 GCA_025469175.1 Geopemphigus sp. TES_GeoC_2020 | reverse complement strand
TTCGCGTTATACTTATATGTGTGTATATATAATTTTAATAAGAAATGGATGACGAGTACATTGATTAATTTAATTACAACCTTGCTTAATTTGAATGTTATTATCAAATAATTACATCTTTCATTATCAATTTAATACTAACTTCCTTTAAAATTATTAGTATAATGTTTACTATAGCGAATGTTAATTACCTGGGTATATATGTCTATGTGTATTATGTTGGGCTAAAATATTGTTACATTTATTTCGGTGTTTATTTTTCTTTTCATTACATTTATTATTCATCCAGTTTACGCATAAATCAGCAGAGCATTTCAATATTTGTGTACGTAAAATACTAAGTTTTTTTTCAGTGAATATATTTATAAAAATGTAAATTGTAATACTTTTTACGTTTGTATGGTATTCTTTTTTACATTTTTGAAATTTTGATTAATTATATACAAATATCTAAACGGCGGTAACAAATTAAAGAACTAAAAAATGTCTAAAGCTAAATCTATTCTCGCCGTACATTTCGATATTTATTATTAGCTCTACATAGAAAATCGAATAAATACCATTTTTTTATTGACGCCATATAAAATATATATTATATACAACAAAAATCTAAATCACAGTACAGACAAAATTTTCGTACTAACATGACGTTATTTTTATTCCTATTTCTATTCGAAACACAAAGAACCCACGGAAATTAATGTATTTCTTTTCTCGAATAGTATTATATTAAATAGTTATATTTTCGTGCGTTTCAAACATTTTGTTTTTAGTTCCGTGACCTTAATGACTGTTGTAATTAATTAAGCTTTTTTTCACGATTAAAAATGTGGTTTTAAACTCTTATCCTTTGAATATTTATATATTTCGGGTTCATATTTTTTAGTCTAGTTCATACTATATATTGGCGATAATTTGATTAATGAGACGGTTGTTGTTAATTTTTGGTATTTAAGAAGCATGAGTTTTGGCAAAATATCTAGAATATTATGCACTCGTCGTGTATATAAATAAATACATATAATATTTCATAATATTATTATTTGGTGATATTTAAATGAAAAAAATGAACTAGGTAATAACAGATATTTAGAATATATATTAAATAATACGCTCTCTGTGTATTAAACACAACGACAAATTGAAAACTTATATTTGACAAGTCACGTTTACAAGTTGAAAAGTTAAAGCTCGATTACAGGGTATATAAGCTCTAAAAAACAGTAACATCGATTGTTTGAGCTGCTAATAATTCGCCGAAAGATATATTGAAATACTAGTACATTAGGTATGTGTGATGAAGACTATTATGAAGCTCAATTGGTTATTGAATTGAAAGGCTGAACGAGTGTATACACTGTCATTTCCAAAAAGTAATAACATCGTTAAAATATGATAGAAAATTACATATAATTAGCTCGAGCGTTATATAGTCGGTGAAGAATAGTTTATCTTAATTTACTTCTTGTTCCCGTAATATTTCAAAGCCATTTAATATTGAAATTCATGTTATGAGGTTAAGCAGTGATTTACAAGTTAGAACGAAAATATTAAAAATAATTTATGTATAATATATATGTGATTCTGTTTAAACTTACACCAAAAATGTCATATCATATAATTTACATATAAATATATAAATATATGAATATTACGAATATTGTCTGTTATCTAAGTGCAGTGATTATACAGTTAAAAAAATTAATCCTGTTTAAATATTTTAAGGATGGAATATAGTATGAATTAGGAGGTTTAAATGCAGTATTTTTTTAATATACACCTATATAATATTTCGCATATAGGGTAATTTATATTTCATACGTCGTGTATAATCGCACATTTTAAATAAATTCGGATACGCCCATAATGACGGATGTATATGAACATTCATTTAACACCGGCATATTGTCTAGGGATTTTTCAATGTAGCAATAAGTATTTGTAGATGAAGTTGAGAGATCCAAGTATTTAAGGTCTGTATTATAGAAGGATAGTGGCTATGAAGAGAATATGCATTGTAGAATTAAATATGGATGGATAGTGTCGAGAAGTGTCAAGTGTCTTGTGTGATAAGAGGATTCTAATTAGGTTAAAAGGTAGGTTTTATAAGACAGTGGTGTTGGTTGCAACGTGGATCAGAAAGTTGGACATTAGATAAGAAATTAGGATAAATTACGAATGTAACGGGAATGGGAACGTTAAAATAGCCGAGTAAAGTGAAACAAAAAGATAAATAAGAAACGAGTACACAAGAAATAGTATAAAAGTGGCTTCAATAGCTGATAAAACGTGCAAGAATAGATTGAAATAGTTAGGGCGTATTTTAAGAAGAGAAGAGACAGTGGTTGTAAGAGTGACAAAGAGTACAGAGGTAGAACGAAAAGGAATGGCCGTAAAATGAGACGGCGTGATGTATTACAGAGAGGTTGATATGAGAGTGGCTGATGTGGGTGTAGATGATGCGGAGGACCGGATGAAGTTGAAGGTAAGGATAAGGAGTAGCCCACCTCATATAATTGGGAGAGAAGGAAATGAAGAAGATTAGTGGAGTTACAATTTTAGTATATTTGTGTACAATTCTAAGTATAAAATAGAAACGTTATTCATTGGCGTAAACAAAACATTATAAATAAGAACATAACGTTCGTTTACATCTGTCCTTTCCTATATTTGTAAATGTTTTTTCATACAATATTCAACGTTATAAACCACATTAATCGCATTAACCTGTAGTTTTAACGCTTTTGTTTATTACATCGCAGTTGACAGTCGTATATAAACAATATAATATAATAAAATATTCCTGTAGGTACGTTATATTTTTAAACACCTCATTGTAACGGACGATACATATCCACGAATTAAGAACGTGCGAACTAATCGATGTCTGGCTACGTAATTTTGAACCCGATGTAATTATTCGTGATAAATAATTGACGAGACAACGTTTATTAAAGCCCGTACTTACGAGGATTTATGTGAAGTTATTAATACGATTTTCTATTTAATATAGAATTTGGTTGACAATTTAACTCGTATCGTCCTATTAAATAGAAGTTTATATCTAGTTTAAAATCGGACGAATGTTTATAATTATATATGGAACATTTTTATTTTTATATAAATAACGGTATTTATGTTATAATACAATACTGTAGTTTTGTTGGTACGATATATATATTTGCTATTGATTTAAATAATGCGAAGCACATTTTTAAAAGACAAAATTTAAAATTAAAAACTGTCCAAAGTCATTAAAATTATGCAAACCAAAGTGTAAAATTAAAATATCTGATATTACTTATATTAATATTAGACTATTTGTATTTAGTAGTTTAGACTAAGCCATATCTTATTCAATGAATACACGTATGTATGCGTGTAGGTAGTTAACAGCTAGTAGCGTGCTGAAGGTGATATTTCAAAGCGGCTACCTCTTTGTTTCTTATACAGTAATGGGTGGATCCTCAGGTGGTCATATAGAATATTATAACAAAGTTATATACGTATTACAGTTATAAACGATTTGACTGTTTATCAAATAGAAGGATCAGTAAATTGGACAAAATTTGTCGTTTTTAAAAATTGTTGATTTTGTCACGCCACGGAACGTAAATATAGAACGCTATATTTATATTATATACTGTTGAGTTCATAAATATGGGAAGACTTTTATCTAGTTAGAAAAATGTTAAAATCGTACATATGTAATGTACATAAGTAATGGCAAAAAATATTAATAATGTGTCAAGTTCGGATGTTAGTATGTTTGAAATTGTAATATATTTAGATAAAAATACACTTAGATTATCACGGAGGTAGAATATGATCTTTCATCGACGTTTCAACTGAACATTTAAGTGTTATATTTATAATAGTGTTTTTGTATCTCTAATCGCGGATTTTACGAATTAATATTTTTTTAATCGTATAAAGTATTAAGAAATACCGTGCAAAAGATTTCAAACGGTAATACGTTTCTTTTGTGGGTAGGAGGGGTTATAACTTTAAGTATAAAATATAATATTAACCTAAAACGTTAACTTTTACCTTTTAAAATGTATTTCTGTTAATCGAACATTACGAGAAATACGAAAATATTTATTTGAAGAAAAGAAAAAAGAAAATATTTTCGTGATTATTCAAATACCAAAAGTACCAAATTGTACATACCGCTATTGGTCATTTTGGCCTACATGGAACCCCATAGATATCGTTTTTGTTGGTAGTATCATTAAATAATATTTGAAAAATTTTCAATTCTCATCCAAGTTTTCATCGTTAAACAAAAACGACGGCTATTTTAATAAACTTTTGTGTAATTGAAAAAATCGTCGTTTCTGCGAGAGATTACATACGGCATAGTGTACCCATGCGTTTTTGAGACTGAAAAAGCAAAAACGTGTCGAATGTATTACGTATTTGTTCATTTTATGCGAGTATTTTTAATAGTTCATTAAAAAAAATTGTTAAGAGAATATGTTTTGAAGTTTGAATAAAAAACAATATAATCTTTCTCGGACAATAACCAGACTGTGTAGGTTTATCGTTATTTAGCGGCGAAATAGTAATCAAGGCGGTTATACCAAGGAAACATATATTTTTTTAAATAGTCTTTTCGTTTTAATTTGAAA
The DNA here is from genome assembly GCA_025469175.1 of Geopemphigus sp. TES_GeoC_2020. Classification (NCBI taxonomy): domain Eukaryota; kingdom Metazoa; phylum Arthropoda; class Insecta; order Hemiptera; family Aphididae; genus Geopemphigus; species Geopemphigus sp. TES_GeoC_2020. Next base: position 88,961 of record JAIPRN010000337.1, on the reverse strand, counting down.
AACAAAACTCGTAAAAAGTCATAGCAAAATATATCGCGACCATTGTATTTTCAATCACGTCGTTTACATCGTTTTAAAAACAATTTGGCCAAACAAACCACGTGATGCACGTTAGGTGGTCTACTACGCGGCACTCCCACAAACGCGTTTTAATACTGTTCTACACACATTGTTCTGTACATGTATAGAGTTTCAGGGATGACCTAAAACACGAAATATTTTTTTTTCGACGAACAAACGAAAAAACAATATTACGATTCATTATTTTGGCATAAAAATAATAATTAATCGACGGACAAAAATTTATAAAAAAATATCATAATTTTTGTACGCGTGTTCTTGACATCTTTTTGAGCCTTCGAACGTACATTAGAAAAAAACGTGTCTATTAATATAGATTTGTTAAAATATAGTATTGTTCGTCTTTTTACATTTAAAAACCGTTCATTATAAACAAACGAAACGATATATTATTGGGCTAATATTGTTCGTGGTGAAAAATCAATGACAACGGAACGCTTCGTAATTTGACGCGCAAAAATATATCGCCATGAATGTAACATAGTCAACGATTTCGCGTCTGCTGATATGAATTGATTATCGACGGTGTAAATGTCATTTTTTGGAACATAGTGGAATTTTATTTGTGCGAAATTTACGTTTTGGCGGTTAATTTTTGACAGGACGTGTGGACATTATACGAATACGACTTCGTTCGGAAACAATTGTGATTTGTTAAAATAAAAATAGAAAACTACCTATTGTCGATTAAAGATTTTTTAAATTGAGTCTATGAAAAAAACTAAATACGTTTTCGATAAATATGTGGGGTTTGCTTTTCGCGGAAATTGTCGTACTCTGACGTAATTCAATTCGAGTAATTGCTGTGTCCGCGCTTTATAACGTTATTATTACAGTGTTGGATATTTATATATCCTTTACGAAAAATCTATTATTTTCTCTTTTACTGAATTATTTTGTGATTTGACCAAATTTCGCATTAACGTTTTAACGTTTTTACAGTTTTAACTGTAGGAAGTCACGGATGAAGTGTTCGTTGGCCCGAAATATCGAGTGGACTATTCGATGGGGTGTCTAGAGTTCCAAGTTGTATCGATTAGAAAACACTGGTAAATCAATCCGAAAACGCGATTCTATAATTGCAGTTTATTATGCCTTTATTTGTTTTTTGAAATTCAAACATAAAAGAAATTGTCACTAACGAATTTTGAAATTTGTATAAACATTTTTAAGACATTATACGTATGTCTATAGTTCGTATTTGTGCTTTTACACACGATTATTGTCTATATCCGAATTGGATTTATCGATAATTTTGCAATGTTTTAGTCGTTTTTCTTTACACTTAAGAAGAACCGTCGGAAAAATAAAGAAACGTATCTTATTTTCGGGCTATTTTTAGTCTATCGATATTTAGTGGTATAAAACCAAATTGAACGAAATTAGATAATTTGCAAAAAATAATAACAGCGTTTCCAAGTGCATACGTATGCAAGCACACATTTTCGATTATAAAGTACAGAAAAAGTAAACACTTTTCATGTCTTAGCGATGAGCATTTGCGAGCTATATTACGAAACTCAACTACTAGTTTAAAAACTGATATCAACAAATTGGTAAATGAATGCCAGCCACCAAAATCGCATTAATTTACAATTTTTACTTAAATTTTTTCTACAACTAATTTGTTTTATTATAGCATTAAAATCTACGATGTATACTCATATTTATGTAACACAACACAGATATAAAGTCGGACTACGATTTTTTATATTAATAAAATTGTTAGTATTAATACGCGAAAAATGTATTAATATGGCTACCAATGAAGGATAAAAAAAATGTGGCCCGCGTGGTTAAAAAGTTTGCCGATCCCTAGTGTAAATCAATGTATCTGTGAGTTTACAGGTGCCTACTAAGTTTTGAATAAACCTTCGTTATTGATTTTATTCTGATACACTTTTCGCGTTAATTAGAATAATATTTTGAAGTGCCTATGCAGACTGTAGTTGGTAGACAGTCCAATTAAAAATAAATATTTTTTTTCCAGTATATCGTTAACTTGACGGAAGACATTTTATTCCGGTGAGTAAATTACCGATTGGAAATTGTTTGTTACATAAAATCAACGTTGCCTTATCGTTCATGACGTAGGTAGAAAATTAATAATAGAGCAATTAGAGCGAGGAGTATTTATAACAAAAATTGACGGTAGAGTGTGTTTGAAGTCTTATAAACTATTATGAAAATAGTCTTATATAAAAAAATCTACATATTAACTATTATTTACGTATAATTATGATATTTGTTCGAACAACGATAAACATATTTGCTGATTTACCAATTAATAATTGACAACGGAAATTTTTCGGTAGTTATCGAATCAACAAGTAGAGGAAGGAAGAAAAAACACCGAAATTAAGTCGATAAGAAGCGCGGTGCTTTTTCTATACATTCTGGTGGGCTGTACGTATAAAATGAAAATAAAAAGTGGCCCTATTCTTTGTATTTTATGAACAATAACATGTTTGGATACGTGTATAGCAAAACGTTTTTTCTCTATTTTATAATTTAGCGGCGGACAATTAATGAACTTTAATTAATTGATTATCGATTAAATGCCGATTAGCGTTGGTAGTCGTGAAACCCAAAATAACAGTAATTTTTAAAAATGGAATGTATTGGTGGTATTCATATCGAATAATCGAAAATTGTCGATAGCTTTAATAATCAGGTTTAAGTCCAATTATGGTAGACACAGATTTTTTCAGATTTAATATTGACGTCACTTCAATATTAGTTTAATATTGGTAGAAAACCAGCAAAAAGTGATAGTAAGTAATATATTTTAAGTTAAAATCGAGTTCATAATTGTTGTTCGCCTACATTTTACTGAATTAATTTATACATTTTTTCGCGCGATCTACTTTGATTTAAACATGCTGCGCTGGAAACATATTAATAATACAATATTATAATTTAAAAAGTGACGTTATTTTTGAGAAGTCCATGGATGAAAATTGTTTTTCTGTGGTTATTGAATACACATATTAACAACAATTATATTGACAACTAATTAAAACATTAGTTTTGAACTATTCAGCTATATTATTTTTCTAGAAAGGGGCCAGAATTAATAAAATTAAAAATTAAATTTCAATTTTCTTTAATTTATATTTATTTTTAAATAATTTTTTTTTAATCTAGCTTAGTTAATTAATTGACTCAGATTTAAAAACTGATTAAAATTTACCGAATTTTATTTATATCATTGAAATTTGTTTTTTACATAAAAAGTATTATGTATATTGTATGTTATGCAGGTGTAGATATTTTTAAAATTTTGCATTTTACAAACAAAATTAGTTTTTTGAATGTTGGTCTTTTTGAATATGATTTCTGCAGTTTACTTTCTTTAGAAAAAGATTCATTTTCATTTATAAGCATATATTTATTTTTTGTAATAAAACTTCTGCAATGCGTGTGTGTGCATGTGTGTGTGTATGTGTAGATTTAAAGCGTTAAGTTAAATAAAAATCAATCCCTGCGGACTAAATGAATCAATGAAGTTAGGAATATAATTTGGCATGTATATTGGAATTTTAAAAAATGATTTATTTTAAAGTAAATTAGTTTCGTTTATTAGGGAATATTTTTTCGGCTTGACTGCATTTTAATGGAAACCCGCCAGACAGAATCTTACATTTCTCCTTAAAAGTTTTACAACAATAATAAAATCATGGTTGAGCACCTCATGCATGAATTAGTATACATTTTTAGAATGCATTCATTAAGTAAAGCATATAAGTAAATATATGTTGAACAACATAATTTTATTGTTTTACAAATAAATTAAAAATATACGTTATTTCCATATAAATATTGGCAATTTATTCTTACAAGCGATTTGTTTTGACTGAAGCTATATAAAAAGTATTTATATCTATAAAAATATCATATTCATATTGTAAAAATCTGTGCGTTATACATTCTTGATAAAAATTAACCGGTACGACACTAAATAATAGAGTAAAAATTATTATTATTATTATTATTTAAGTTTAAATTTCAAACGATTACAATTGGTTAAGAGATACATAACGATAATTATAATTTATTACATAAATACTTTCAGAAATCAATTGAAAACATGTGTTGTAAAATTATTACACCAGTAGTTTACGTTGTGTTTTTGTTTTTATCGATTAGGTATATTAAAAATGAATATTATAATATATTTTTATTTTCGTGTCGTCATGTTATATTAATCACTTCCATAATACATTTTTGTAATAATAATCTTTATCATACTTATATATATATATATATATATATATATATATATATATACACATACACACACACACAAGTCAGTAACATACACGTAATATATATTACGAATTACGCGCGTTATGTATGTTGTTGGACGCGACGCGTTTCGTTTGAAACGGACGGTATTTTTTTTTGTTCGTTTTAAATTGTACGTACGGCCGAATTATTCTGCCATTTAACCTGTTACCGGCCGCACTTCGGAAGTTTCGACACGAGGTCGTCGTTCGTGCGCCTCTCGGTAGTATCGCCGAACTCGAGATCTCTTCTCCGCCAGTCCCCGAACGAAGCGCGAACACGTGTCGTGGATGCGAGTCGTTCGATTAATTAATTACTCCTCGACAGATAAACGCCGTAATTCGCTTGGTGTTTTGTTTTTAACGTTCGGAGGAGGGAGGGGGTTATTTTTTGATATTATATTCGTCGTCATTCGTCGCACAATAATATAATACACACTCTCTAGTAATATGATCTAATCGCACTCTCGAAACGACTAGAATAATCGTGATAAAGGTCGTCCTCGTTCAAGTACAAACGATGATTCTCGCTGTAGTGGGCGTTTTTTCTGCGTGGAGCGCGGTTAGTGCTCGAGTCGGTCCCCGGGTTTTATTTTATTAGAAAATTCGCACGAGCGCGCGGTTTCGAGAGTATAATCGAATTTGTCTAAATTCATAAACTTCTCGTTCCACATGTTCCACATATTTCTCGAATTGTTCGGTCATATGAACTATGTACCGAAATATCGATATTTATATGTTTGAATTACTATCGATTTACTGAGATCAATACTGCGTATGTTTTATTTAAGAAAATCACTCATTTCGAACTTTCAAAATCATTAACATAAATATTGAACGTGGATAATACGTAATATATTATTCCGCGTTTCAGCATTTTTGTTAATAATAAATATTAATCTTTTTAGCGTATGTTATTATCCACTATAGTTTTGCATCGCTTCTGCGTAATATTATTATATTACAGTTCGAGCTCTTTAAAATGCTTAAAAAATTAAGTTCACCGATTTTATGTTTATTTGCTCGTTTTTCCCACGTAATTTATCGACTATATTGTAAAGTCTCCTTGTCTTGGATTTTTCGAATCCCAATTTATACGTTGTATTTTAATCAGTTATCATTAATATGAATATAACTTAAATTTGTGTAAAATTTAAAGAAGTATTACGTGGCCGTTAGACATTTAATACGAGATCGGCTCGAAGTGGATATATTATCGTTTCTGTTGACTTGGAGTGACGCAAAATTTATTTCCTTAGTCTTAATATATGGATAGATTTCTTGGGGAAACGTTGTATAAATATAATATATGTTTTTGTGTATGTAATTCAATAGTTACGAAATTTTTTTCTATTATGAATTATAAAAGAACAAATAGTCTAACGATTTTTGCGCGTCAAAAAAAAATTGTACGCTTTTCTCTAGAAGTTTTTAATTGTTTATTTATATATATATATATTAAATATATATATATTTATAAGCAGTGAAGTACCAATTCGTTAACGTGGAATTATTCAAATTTATTTTTATTGTAGAACGCAGAATATCGACGATGACGGCATTTTAAATGACATGGATATTTTTATAAATGAAAATTTAATCGATAACCAAAAATATTAAATTAAATTTATAAAGCGCGTTCGTTTAATATATAATATATAATTAAAATGTACACAGAATTTGTACCTGAATGTTCTTGAAAAATATTATATTTTATAATATATTTTTGCACTTCGTACGACGATTTCCATAGAGGATAACCATATATTTTTCCTATAATATAATTTAGTGTCTTATGGAAAAATGTTCTCTTCCCCAAGCTAATTTCTTTGTACGCAGGCGTGCGACGAAGTATAACCATTGATCAAGTCACTGTGCGTTATGCAATTCACGAGAATCACACGACACTGGTTACAATAAAGTCCACTATCTTGTTAAATTTATTATTCCGGTTTTCAAAGCTATTCAAATTTTAAAATGAGTTTTTTTTATACGAAATTAAACAACTGATCGTTATGAAGTACGTATCGTTTTAATAAATAATAGGTACATAAATATCGAAAATACTTTACTTACTGATTCTCGTAGACGGTTTTTGTAACAAGTGTTTTTATCACGTAGTTTCTTTTTTTATCAAACGACGAAATGTCGATTTTGGAATTTCCGCGTTTTGTATTAATTAAGGTAAAAACTCTTTATGTATATATCCATTAAAAACATTCAACCATAATAAATAACAAATTATTCCGATTTAATCTCGAATTTGTGTGTTGATTAACATACACACACGTAATAATCGCTATTCATTTTTAGCAGTTAGTAAAATTTTGATTTTAAATTCTAACACGTCGGAATTTTCGACAACATGTTTCATATAAACGTCCGTATTAATTATGGATTAAAAAACGTATTCATTATCTATGTAAAAACCAAAATCGTCGAATACTTGTAATAAAACGAGTAGGTAATATTTTTGGAATTTCTATTAGATAAACGCGTATTATATAATTAACTTGAAAAACAGACTTATATATATGTCATAAATATTTTTAATATGATTAGATATACTTCAAATTACACTTGTTTCTACATATCGCTGAATTATATTCTCAATTTATATTTTATTAAAGAATTTGATATTTGTCATGATTGTGGTACGTATCTATACAAAATAATATATAGCAGGCATTAAGGTGTATCTTTATTTTAATTATTACGTTAAACATTTTTTTAAATAGCTCGTTATATATATATATATTTATTTATTTCCAGATAAATATTATATTTTTTTAATTCGTCCAAAATACGGTAATATTGATAATTTTGAAAAAATAACTGTATCGGTATATTTTTGAACGATATAATTATTAGGTGCACATATAGACAACATCAATAATATATAAACGTTTTAAACTGATATATTATTCATAAAAAGAATTTTTTTGTACATTCTTACTTTATACTATCTTGTACTATTTAAATTAACTTTTACCATTTGTTCATGGTTTCTGTTTTTTGAAATCAGAATTTTTTAAATAAACGAAAAATATTTAACGATTTGTTATTTTATTAAAAAAACGCGATAAGAATAAATAGAAATATGCAAAAACTAAATATTTTTTATTCAAATATACGAGATTCGACAACGCTGTAACTAATATTTCCTAATATATAATAAAAAAATTATCAATTAGATAATTACATATAATGAACAAAAACAAATACGACAGCCATCGTATTTACCAACTATACTTTCTCTAAATGTATGATTACCAGAAATATTAGATTCTATATGAGTTTTGTTTTTTTTTTTACATTACTTTAGCATATACCTTTCCAGTTACAAATTGCGTTTTAAATATATCAGAGTATTAAAAGAATTGTAGTATTATCAAAAATTCGTTCTTTTTTAAGAACATTTTTTAAACGTCTTAAAAACGTGAATATTCCGATTATAATAATATTTACAATAAATCGGTTTTTGACGTTAAGCAGCATACAATATCCGTGTCATCAAACGTCGTAAATGAATGAACGAATATTGAAAATTAACGTGTAAAACACAAATAAACTGAGTTATATAAGTACATTTGTATCGAGAAGTTTTAGATGTTTAATGGACGCTTTTAAATGTTAGTGGTAATGACCACTACACTCAAGTTATTAACAATACACATATTTTGAACGTAATGTTCGTTCATATATGGTTTAATAATAATAAATATCCGAGTTACAAAAAAATTATGAAGGGAGTTAAACGCGAGTTCATAACTACGACGAGTAATAAAAACTATTATTTTTTTCGAAGTCGTAATGACCATTACATTCCAGTTATTAACAATACTCACGTTTTGAACGTAATGTCCGTACGTATATCGTTTTATAATAATAAACATCCGAATTTTCAAAAAAATTACGAAGCGAGTTCATAACTACGAGGAGTAATAAAAACTGTAATCGTTTTCCGGGTTCGCCCCACAATTAATAAAATATATTTAGAAGAAAGCCGCGTTGAAATAGTAGTCCATAAATGTGATTTATATAATTCGCGTTTGCTCGATGTTCACGAAATACTAACGTGAAGTTGATAAGGGACCGGGAGAACTCGTTAAAATGTTTATTCGAAAACCTGTTCGACAAAAACCGATGCCCGACTCGCGCGCGCCAAGAGAAATACTAAAATTTCGCAACGCGTGCGATTCGCACGAGCGTCTACTATTTATTTTCCTAAGGGGGGCGGACGTGGCATCATTTTTAGGTACCCAACGGATTTTACCTCCGCCGTGCGAAACAATCGCGTCGTTCTCCCGCGCTCCATACTCGCGTTTCGTTCGGCATGAATTCGTGAGTTGAACCGCCCAGTGCACGGCAAACCGACCGTATTCCGTTTCGCATATACTTGCCTACACATATACCTACGTATTCGTACGTACCTATCTATGTATCTTTGTATATATATATATACATACGCGTATATATGTTAAAACGCACATTTCCGTCAACACGACTCCAAGTAAACGTAATGCCGAGTTTCGATATCGGGTTGGCACGACACGATCACTGTAACACGGACGTCTTGCGCTTTTAATCGTTGCAACGTCGCCACCATCGGCTTACGATACAAACCGTCGTCGACAGTTATCTCATAATACTATTTTTATTTTCATCGGGCTTATCCTTACCACGTATCGTCGTTTTATTCGGAGCGCCCGTTTGGACCGTTTGCCCCGTCCGTCTCCTAATTGGCCGAACGCGCTCCGACTTTCACCGTCGTGCCCGGGACCTATACCGTATCCGTAACTCATCGGCTCGGGTCGGTCACCGGTGTGTATACTCGCCTGACGATATTCAACTTCCCTTTCAAGTATATATATATATATATATAGTGGTAGTAATAGTTGCGCATGTTCACATTTTGTCGGGGGACATAAATGTGTGAACGTGCTGAAGAAAATATATATATATACTTACGAGTTACGATTGAAGATGGTTTCGTATCGATTTCGCCAGGACTACTTCTAGTAAAAAAAATGAAACGAACGCATACGCGTTATTCTATAACAGTTGTATAGATTTACTTCATGATATCACGACGCATTATGTCATTTATCCATCCGTCGATAGTAATTCTTTACTATTTGCGTATACGACGATCGTAATGTTAGAGTTCATTTGCGATTTCATCGACTTCAATTCAAAATCGGATTGAAAACGATCGCCAAAATTATAGGTTTTAAAACGATAACAAATTGTGTTTGAATAACTTACTAAAACGTTAAATAACGAATTAGTATAAATAGTATAAATACATTTATAATGTGTACAACTCGTTTCGGTCGTTTTTGTTTTAGTGTATAAAATTTATTACGCGTAACACGTACTTAATTTGGCTTAAAGTTGTAGCGGTTTGAATTGATATTAGTTTAATCATAATACGTCAATCTGGTGACATAAATATATTCGAAACTGGTTGGAACGTCATTATTGTATGACGACAACAATCCAAACTACTCTTTTTCTTTATTGTGTATTTGGGAATTACTACACACATTAATGTCTTTGAATCTTTACCAAAAAATTATTATTGTCGTATAGTGTGTATGATATGTTTATTACGTTTGATATGATACGTTTATTTTCACGTGCGTTATAAATTCGGTATATTAATCATACGTTTTCAATATTGCAATACGATTATCAAATATTTATTTTTAAACGTAATTTTTCTATGTAATGAATTATTCTACATAATCTGATTTTTAAGCCGTTAATTATTAAAGTAATCTCGAATTTTCATTTCTCTAATTACAACGATAATATTAAAATACTAGCGTTATAGCTAATAAAAAAGTGGTGAATGATAATGATCGTTAGTTTGTTTGAAAAAATAAAATTTTTGTAACGCACGTAAATTTTTTTCTTTTTTTCAGTATGCGAAATACGTTTTAAACGTATTTCTAGCATTAAGTATTTATCCAACCATCGAGAGTGGTTATAATATAAACGTCCTTCGAAATCACTATTTTAGCGAATTAACTTGGAGTAAGTGTCAGGAACAACAAGAATTCGATTTAAAAAAACGCTTTCCCATCGTTATATACGATAATTAATAATTAATTAGAGTATAAGATATTTGTCAAACGACACATAGTGCGCCGTACCCCGTGGTGAGTAAATTAAAAATTATTGTTGTTATGTATGGAATATAATCTAGAAAGCCCCATAATAATACGTACTTATAATAATAGATTACATACCGTTTTGAAAATGCGTTACGCCGTCGAGATTGAATAATATTACAATTTAAGTCCGAGTAATTAATGCGATTTCGTGCGTTTTATTATTCGAAGCGAACATCACAAGTGTAGACAGAACGCCGTAACGAATGTATCGAGCAATTATACGTTCCCTATATTGCTGCAGCGTGTGATTTTATCGGCGGAGTTTTAAAAATATCGTTTATTTCCAAATCGGGTCGTCCACAAAAGCATCATTATCACGGGTACGTATTTCGCAGTTCTATATATAAATACCTGGTGACGTGGGTCGACGCGTGTACTTTCATCGAGTTGTAGGCGTCTCGAACAGAGAGGCATCCTACATTTTTTTTTCGTGAAACGATTTGGTTTTTCTTTCGTTCAATTTAAAACACCGAAGGAATTAAATTCGTCAACAATCGTTGTGTTGACGAACAAACCTTTTTTTACTCACCTGTGTGTGTCGTAATTTTCGATCGTTTTAAACACGACAATTGCCCGGCTGGATTGCGCGTCATTCGGAACCGTTTTGTTTTGTTTAGCAATAATTACCGGCCACTGAAGTACACGACGTGTTATTATCAAATCATACCAGTGTAACTACGTATTAGCTATTGTCTGCATCATTATTATCGTCGTCGTTGTCGTCATATATCTGATTAGTGTAGTTAATGTGACCAACCGATGTACGCCACTGCAGGAGCAATTATCGGCAAGTATTTTTCTTTCATATCGCATGGATGATATCGAGTAACGTAATTAATTACGCCCATTGCGTTTGCGAACACTTAAATGATGTAATAAAGGCGTAAAGAAGCCTCACAATTGTACCGGAGAACAATATTTCGTACGTCAATTAAATACACCGACATAACGTCGGTTTAGCGGAAAATTGAATATGAATTGTGTACGTTTATCCGCGTTCATGCGGCTAAGATAATTATTTAAAATTTAAAATTTTTAACAAATACGTTTGTTTTCTAGTAAAGAGCAAGGTGGATCAGTGGAGTTATATAATAATAAACGTGGAATTGGAAAGAGGAAAGACGAATTAATTTTTTTATTACATTATTAATTCTCAAATCTAAATTATTAGAATACTAATAAAATGATTACGAATTAATAATGAACACGGCCGATATAAAAACGAAACCAAAAAAAGTAGTGGCCAGGGCGTTAATGTTCAAGCCGAAATGAAACAAAACGAGGAAAATAATATACGAATATTTTTGATCGAATAAACTTATTCAAATCGCGATCCTTGGAAAAATACTAAAAGTCATAAATGGAGTACATAATAATTATGACCAAATTTGAAAGATGACGGTTCAGCGTGGTTGTATGGGTTAACGTTACGATCAGTACGTTTCTATGTAAAATTTATTCCATGTCGAGGTTAAGATAAATATCAGGTGAATAGAAAAAGTTACTCGATTCCGATTATTTATTCATAAAGAAGGCTATTTGAACTCATCTCGGAATCGTATAACTGTCACTATCGTTATATTCTTATTATTATATACTTCGTAACGAGAAGGTTAGCTCTAGTTAGAGTCGACGCATATTATATAATTGGATTTATGTAACGTTTTAATAATTTTATCGTGTTTTTTGAAATATTAAGATTTGAGTGAAACGTTTAGTATTACTCCGCTAATAAATATGATTGTATCTCACGCGTAAAGACGCGCGTGTTCAGTATTTCACAGTAAGTTATGAAGAAATAGCGCGTGTTCTGTACTTCGTGATTTTCGAAGATTTTTAAGTTGTGTAAACGATCGAAATAAAACTTTCGATAAACGCCGAAATATCGCGCAGCAGTGATGTACAGATCGTTGTATAAATTACTATTATTATAATTCTTGAAACGTTTGTTTACCTTAACGTGCCACAGTTGTGTGTACCAAGGATCTTCACTTTCACTGAACAATATTATTATTATTGATAACACTTTGTTAAGTGCATTTATCGAAGGTCGTAAATACACACACACGCGCGCACACAAATATATATATATATGTATGCATGTATAACCTGTATAGGTATATAATATTCGTATTTAACGTGAAATAATTTTTACTTTAAAATGTTGCCGGGTTACTTGAATGTTAGGATAAAAGCGGCAAATTTGTTAAATTTTTAATGATTTATTATATAACGTATGTAGATAAATGAATAACATGACCTCCATAGTAAACGAATAATATATTATTTAATTGACGAATATTATTGAATCCACTCGATGGAATAACTGAAATGAACGGCTCCTATGTGTTTAAAAAAATATGTGTACAATGGATATTGTTCTATAAGCGTTCGAATATGTGATAAAGATATTCCCAAAATACAAAAGGCAAATAAAATATATTGTTCAAAAGAAAAATCGAAGTATGAAAATGCAGGCTGCGGGAGCAACGCGAAAATACAAATGAAAATAAGTGGAACGATGAAAAGTGAGATAAAGTTTGTACAATGTTAATACGGGTAAAGACGACAAATAAAAAATTTGAAAAAATTGCTGGTACGTTTAGAAATAGAATTGAAATAATTGATTTAGTTCCAAGTAAGGAAAAAAAATTGCGTTTTTGTGCTATTAGATTTAATTTTTATTAGAATTGTAGACGTTCACATTTGGTTTTGAATTTAACATTTTTTTTTCATTTTTTCATTTACTTTGAACCCAATCAATTTTTTTCTAAATCGTGATAAAAATAGATATAATATATGAGGAAATAAGTGAAGACCTTCAATCGCATATACGTATGTATATATGGACACAATGGACGACAAGTTAATATTCATACGAAGATTATGCTTTTTTATTGACCGATCATCGTCAACTATGGAATCGTTTCCAGTAATGAATTAGTTCTCGTGTTTCGTTTTGATCGGACGCATAGTTTTTAAAAACGATAGGGAAATTTACGAATATTAATTATTTCCAGTGTATATAACACGACAACGGCTGTAAATTCGCGTTATACTTATATGTGTGTATATATAATTTTAATAAGAAATGGATGACGAGTACATTGATTAATTTAATTACAACCTTGCTTAATTTGAATGTTATTATCAAATAATTACATCTTTCATTAT
>JAIPRN010000337.1:0-75138 GCA_025469175.1 Geopemphigus sp. TES_GeoC_2020 | reverse complement strand
TATATATATATATATATAATCAACATTTGATCTGGCATTAAATACAATAATAATTAAATAATATAATAATAAAAATAATATATAATGACTGTATATATTATTTTATGTATTTTAAACTATTCGTCGTACATCCACTTAAACGCTAGTGTTTATTTTATAATATCAATACGTATATAATAATTGATCGACAATCGATTGGCAAATTATAACTTTATATAATGGCATAAATATTACATCACAAACTACCTAATAATAATAATAATAATAATAATAATAATAATAATAATATTAATAATAATAATAATATTAATAATAATAATAATAATAATAATAATAATATTAAAAATAATAATAATAATAATAATAATAATAATAATAATAATAATAATAATTCGATAATTGTGTACAAAGAGAGCTTCTTAAATCGATATTTTTGATCGCATCAAACAGCATAAACGTTTTCGTACTCAAAAATTGAACGAAAAATAAGATAATCTAAAAACAATAAAATACAACAGTTGTTGCAGGGCAAGGACGAAGGGTAAACAGACTATTCGGTTTGATAATAAAAATGTATATGGAAACGTTTTCCAAACGTTTGCAATTGGAGGCGATCCTTTTCTATCCCTTTGAAAATATCCCAACCACCAAAACAAAAAATAATAATAATTAAGTAAGAAAATCAACGGTATAAGAAAGTAAAATTTTTAAACGAAAAATGATATTACGTAGAAAGCATTTTTAGCGTGTGTGCTTCTCGGTTATGAGTATAATAATCTCGTTTGATTGAAGGTTTCGAATGTACACGTGTAAAACTAAAAATTGGCATCTATTTTGTACAGGCTTCAAAAAAATACATTGTTTTGAATCTCAACAAAAAACTCACGCGTACATAACCATAATTGCATACACACACACACACACACACACACACACACACACACACACACACACACACACACACACACACACACACACACACACACACACACACATACACACACACACACATCCACACACATGCACACATTATGTATGGCGTTGGTTTTGCTCTAAAATTGTGCAATATGAAAACACACGCACACATACGCATAAATATATTATATATATATAATATGATATTGTAACGATATACGTATAAGAGTAGATAATATTATAATTAAAAAAAAAATAACCGACACGGGAGATAACTCGGCAATGCGGATTCATAAAATAATATCGTTACATAATTAGTGTGGTCGATATGACGACGCGTTGTCGGAAATGACGCCCTCGTGTCACAAGCTCGGTACACATGGCCGCCGCGTGATAATACGTCGGCCGATTTCCGGAAGGGGGAGGGAGAGGAAAAGCGTACACATATTTTAATCTATCAGTCGAAGAGTCTATCTGAAACAAAACAAAGAAAAAAATTAATAAAATGGCGCGAATTCGGCAGAAACGAGTGGATAAACCACATAACGCGCTTGGAAGGCATTTATAAACATAATGACGGCACGAGTTCGAGGTTTGAAAAAAAAGCGCCGCGAATATGGATGGTCCGCGAACGATCGAAAATGGTTTTTTGACCGTTTTCGGAATCTAAACAATACGTCTCATCGCCACCGTCGATCCACATACACATCCCCCCTCCCCATTGACGTACACGACGGAATTCAACCGAGCAGGCGATCTCTGCAGCGGCCCATTCGTGCCAACACACCACTGACCTGTGGTCCATAACGAGCGCACGCAAGTGCGCCCACCAGTGTCCTTGGGCGCGGCCATGCGTCGACTATACGGCGCATCCCTTTTTCACGCCGTACAGGACCTTGAGCTCGGGAAGTATGACTTTCTTGATCAGATTGTACGTCTTGGACGCCAACACTTGTCGGGCCGGGTCCTTCTTTAGCGTTTTGATGCCCGGCTTGTGCGTCAGGAACGCATTGTCCAGGATATTGAATTCGTAGTCGAGCACGCAGAGCGTGTAACCCTGTATACACACGCACACACACACACACACACACAATTCGATAAGAAATTAATATTTTCGTTATTTTCGAATCGTTATATTCATAATGCTAATCGCACTATATTTTACGGGTTTACTCTACAAAAAAAAAATAATATAAATAGAATAATTTTTTACATCCCTGGCCGTAACCGCATCGGCGGCGAATCAATCTTATTGTTTACTCCGGACACGGCTTTCGGACGAACAATGATCGATTATTATCATATTTTCCTGAAGGTCTCAATCGGCAGAGTTAACGAAGAAAAAAACCTTTCGCAACTACGAATTTTTGTTTTAATTTTTAATTTTTTAAAATTACGTTATAACCGATGAATTCTAGTCTCCGTGTTTAGTAACGGAAGTAGATCGTCGAAAAACCGCCGTTGTTTTCTCGTAACGTGTTACGGAAATAACGTTAATAACGAAATTATCACGAATGAAACAAGCCGTTTTTTGGACGATTTTCCGTACACCGCGGACAATTCGAACAAATCAAATCGGGCGTATTGACAGAACCGGTTTTCGGTACTTTAAAGATAGTCGAATATTGGCGGTTGACCGATATTTTGCAAACTACGCGACATGGTTATATACGGTGCCCGTATGATGGTAATTGAACACGATCGGCCAAATACGACCGATATCGCGACATCGGGCGATTGAATTTTACTCTACTCTTATCGTCTGTGTTTCCGGAATTCATAATACCTGAGTCATTTTGTCCATTTTTCCCTCCCAACTTAGTCTCTCGTCATACAACGGGTCGTTGTGCGTGCCGATGAATATCGGTTCCCAGTGCAGATGGTAGCCGATCCGCTTGCCCGTGTGGAACACGCTGACGCCGTGCTTGGGCTTAGCGCTGGCCCATTCCTTGAATTTAGGCACCGTGTGACAGTCGGGGCACACCTTTTTGTGGAACGTGATGGCTGATCCGTTTTTAAGCATGGTCAACTGCGGACACACACACACACACACACGCAACAAAATTATCAACGATTGAAAAGGCCGAGAAAGTTAGCACATTTGTTTACTTCTCGTCAAGTAAATATGAAAAAAAAATAAATAAAAAACCGAAGGTTAATTCGGTTAATATTTGCTATAAACTATCCTAAAAATAGATATTACGAAAAATACGATCTTCTAGTAGTTATTACACACACACACACAAGGGCATGCAGGATTCAATGTTATATCGTTAAATGTTTAATCGGACAGTGAAAGATTTGACTTAAGAAATTGCAAACATGGCGACAAATATGAAATATCGTGTTGCTTAGTTGAATGAAAGTTTAACGACGTTGGGTGTTATTAATAATGAAAGAGTTTCCATAAGGAATCGACGAGGGACGGCGGAAGGCGGCATGTCTTAGTTTTCATCTTTAATCTCGGCCGCGAACGCGTTCCTACGATATATACGCGATACGGAAAGTCGTCGTGTCGGTATACCATCGAAGCTTTGGATCGCTTGTACATGTATATAGGTGTGTGTGTGTGTGTGTGTATGTGTTTGTCGTTATTATATCCGTGAACGACGTACGTTTACGTCCAGTCGAAGGTCAGTGACTCGTCGATGGTGTTTGTGTATTGGATTTCGTGTCGTTTACACCAAATTTATGTCCGCGACCGGATCATAATCTCGATAAAGAACCAACGAATTTAATTAATATTATCGTAAATGGTGTATGCGTGGCCCGGGATGAACGACAGCGGCGTCACGGATTAATATTATTATATTCGGGTCGTATATACATCGGGGGTCTTTTGTTTCTTTATCCCCGGGTCGACATTACGCTCTTTATCACACGTTTTAATAATAACGATAAAAAACCTAAAATAATAACAATAATTTTTATTCCCACGAATTTCGACGCGTATTAAAAAGCGTTTTACGAGGATTAGTCGGAAAATTTATTCACTACTATATACTAAATATGTACTAAATTATTATTAGTTCTATATATATAACCTGTTTATATACATATTTTAAGCGAAGGCCGCGCGATATATTTTAGTCGTAATAATTGTTATAAAATAAATATTACGTATTTTTTCGCTCTCCGTCGTAAATATAAACTAAACTGGTTCTTCTTTTCCTAACCATGTAGAGAGAAAACAGGTTTCCCGTGGTGACTATGACGACCGGCGGGGCCAGGATAATACGGTGGATTTGGGTGGTAAACGTAGGAAACGAACAACGGTCGGAAATAAATCGTATTATTATATACGCGTTCCAAACGGAATGGCCATTTGACTTTTCGAATTCGGACCACGATCTTCTGTTTATAACTACACCCGTCTCGTATCGTAACGACGGAATCAATTACGGCACCGGATACGCGTGTTTCCCTATGACGACCGCGCCGGAATTTATTACTATTTAAACGGTAAATTCCGTTCCGGCGATCAGGAACGGCGCGGTCAAGTCACCATCGTTGTCCTACGGCGACCCGCATTTAATAATGTTATGTAGCTAATCCTGTTTTTGGATTGTACGAAAAAAAACCACTTACTTCCAGAGAGGATTTTAATTTCCGTTACGAAATACTCTATACATATATATATAGGTACACTGGTTTTTAATTTTATTTCGTATGTAAGTATCGAGTTACTATATTATTGAATGATCGCCGCTCAATAATATTGATATATATATATATATATATATATATATATATATGTGTGTGTGTGTGTGTGTGTGTGTGTAGACGAAAACAAAAATAAAAATTTCGTAATGGTTACTAGCGACGGTGGACGATGTACACATAATTACACGTGTTTATGTTGCGGCCATGAAGTGTGTTTCACAAAAGGCGGTGTCAACGGAGCATTAACACTGCCAAATTCGACGTACATACCAATCATAATTTATAAAAACCCGTCGCTATTATGACAAAGAACGACCGAATATTGTCGTCGTCGTCCAATTTGGATAATCGTTTCGCGCTTTTAATATATTTTATTGGGATACGTGTCGATAAAAAATATATACGTGGCGGCGTGAGGCAGTGGTTCGTCGCGTGTATAATATATTCACATTATACGTCGATTTGCGTCGCGTCATTAAATATTTATTAACGTAATAATAATATCGATACGCGTTTTAATCGGTACATTGACATATCCCCGCCTTAAAAACTCACCCAGCCTACGCGTCGGATTCTGCGGTGTTTTTCGTCCGTTGGAAATGTTATTCGTACGGCGCCGCGGTACGGAAACACCGTCGGTGTTTATTAATTTTCTGCTAGTTTCTACGGGTCAGGTCGACCGGTGCTGAACTTGGCTATTACGAAATACAGACGATACTGCGATTACGGTCGTATAGGTTAGTCGTACCCAATAAACACGGGTTAGGTTTATTCGACGTTTATTTCGGACTTATAATAAAAAAAAAAAATCGTAAATACGTGTACTAACTAAAGGACGGGCACACGCGATGGTTAACTGATAGTAAACGTCCGAGCCACGTTAGGGTACAATATTATGACGGGAGATTGGTAATACGTTTTTGTGTCGCGCTTAAAATTACCAAACGTCGGTCGTTGGACCTTCGCATATACATATATAACATAAATATCTGACATGTCGTGGACGCAACGTAAGCCAGTTATGCCGTACTGTCGCAGTTAACGATCAGTTTGAGAGACCTTTCCCCCCTGGGGTTAAAAGGTACATATATATGTCGCGTACGCGGATTAACAACGATCGTAATACGATTTCGAGAATGTTCAAAAATAAACCGGTAGTTTAGTGTTTACAAAATGTCGACAAAAATCGTATTCTATTAGCTCTTTAATATGTATATTTAAGAGTAAAATTCACGTAGAAGTTCTGTAAATGATCGATCGGGTTTATTATAATGCAACGTTACGTTTTCATATGGATTAAATACAATAGTAATATATACAGTAATAAGTATAAAATTTCTTGAACAGTTTTTTTCGTCCTGCGACGGTAATTGATACGTTTAGTTTGTATACGGATACACCGTGTCGATGATCGACGATTTAAGAAGAATCGATTTAATTATGTCCCGTTCGTTTTGCACGGCAAACGGGTACATACGTCAAAGTTCTTTTATTATACGTCCGTTGATCGTACGGTCAATATGTTTTATTAATCGTGCGGTATCGATAAACACCGTTACGTTGGTTTTGGGTAATACAACCCGGGAACACGGTCCGACCAAGACCGATAAATTAATTAAAACAAAAACGATCATAAAAATTCGCGTATGTTGTTTATTACGTAAACAAAACAGACGCACAGTTTTCGCGTATCCTTCGCTACGTCGTAAAACGCGGCGCAGTTTTATGGTTCTGTGATCCCCCGTGCGTTTATACACGCGTGTATATCTAAAAATCGATCAGTTCGTTCATCGGACGACAAATATTTTCAGGCGTCGTTTCGAATCGATTACAAAAAAGTTTATATTTATGTTTGTCAAATCGTCGTTTTTCAAACGAATTATAATAATATTCGGGTGCAGTGATATTCGCCGCACTCGGTGTCGACAGTTGCAGTTGCCGACCGGCAAAGGAATCGTTTCGGAGAAGTAATTTTCGTTTTTTTTTTTTTACCACGCACGCCCGGACGACTGATTTATAGAGGCATTACCGTCCACGATGTGAACAAAAAATAAATCGTAATATTTTCGAACGAGCGTGATGAGTAAATTGCGTGTCATCTGTGTATAGAGGCTTGGTGGTCGTCCCTCTAACCGAATCCGCGACGAATCTCAAGGCGAGCGATTCCCTCTCGAGAACATTCGTTATGGTTTATATGCATTTATCTATATACACTTTGACGCGCGCACGTACGACCGGACATCCAGAATTACGAAAACAGTCGGGTCCCCGCGTATCGCCATTTTTACGAATATTTTCGAATTTCCTAACTCGTATTCTCCTCCGTACATAAATTACGTTTCCTTTTGTACGCGTGCGTGTGTTACGTATACACGAATACGATAATTGTGTTATGAATTAGTAAACGCTATTACGGCGAGGGGGTAAGGGAATACGATTTTCGTTCAATCGCGATATATATTACTAAACATATTGTTATTGACGAAAAATTGAAAATCGTTACGACGAACTACATTATATAATTCCGTTAGGTAATGTTACTTCTGACGTTATACACTAAGGAAACGCACATTTTCTAACAATATCATACACGCGCGTCCGTGCCGAAAATAGCGTTTTATCGTATTTTATTAGCTGAAATCGGAATACTAGGGACAGAGATATACTCGCATCGGACCAAATACTGTATACTATATACGCAGATTAAAACTGACGTTTAAATCTTTACATTTTTTTTCGATTCTATAAGATTTACACACACCGCGTTCTCGCGAGCCTGCCACGACGCCGATCGGTGGGCTCATGCAATTATAACGTCACTAATCCAAATGGACACGCCCAAAATTATTCGATTTACTGGCTACATCCTCCACAACCGTATTACGGTTCGTGAGTTTTGTATAACGATTAAATTCCTTTACCTATACTGTATTCCTTTTAAACGAAAACGTTTAAATGTCTATATCGGTAATAAAAAAATAAATAAATAAATCAAGCGTGCGTCGTACATTATTTCCACGATTATTTTTATACGTTATCGTGGTTGAACGGTGTTCGGCTAACGACGTTGAATATAGTCACAACATTGAAATCACTTTAAACGATAGGTATTATGAACACGTCGTCCTAGCTCCAACAAATCCGACCCGTGTTTGGACTTGAAGTTGGCGTCGCCATTTAAATAATACTCGAACGATAAGTCTGCTTTACGGAATATTTTTATAAACGATTCACGAGCGTTTCCTTTACATCGTACTTTTTGCGTCAGGTTCAACCCGCATATTGCGAATATGAACTCGGCGAGTTGGAGCTATTCACCAATATACAATATATACATACATACATAATTCGAGCGGTTTATATTTACGCGAATAAAATATAATACTCCCGTCATTATTTGTTTAAAAATTCCCATTGTTCCATACGCACATGGTACGTATGTATGCGTACGTATAATAGTAGTTAACCGCCGCGTGGAGAGATATCCGCGTGCACGGAGGCCGATGACTACGCGATAACGATCGCGGATTCGCCACTATATAATACGTTACTTCGAGTACTTATATATTATTTAATATACCGCGAGTATATAGCTATACTCTTACCGTTAACGGATTGCTAATTTTTTAGACTTCCTGTGTCGGTACATAATGCCGCGCAGACGAACCGTTGAAAATGAACGTTACGACGTCGGCGGACGTCCGCGTACGTTATTTCGAGATTAATACGTTGCTCAGCGCATAATCATCGGGTTTGAGTCGAGGTCGAAAATGTCGTCATCGTGAATTTCGACAATACGGGCAAATAATATACACGGGACCATTTTACAATTCCCGTCGCGCTTTAGTGGCGACAACTTTAATAAACAGGAATCATACCGTGCCGCCGTCGCAGGTTACACACACACACACACACACACACACACACACGTTTTGGGTAGTAAAACTGAAATTGGCTTTTCCGCCATCGACGTGATTTTTTTCTCAGTCTAATTACGTAAGGTTCTTCCTTTCAAGTTTTACAGCTGACCTCGGGAATTCTCGGAATAAACGAAAAAAAATCCGTAAGTTCACGTCCATATTATCTGACGGAAAACAACGTAACTATTTCGTGCGAAACTTTACGATAAAGGCGAAACGAAATATTTCATAATTATACGTCCCCCGATGGGCTAATATCGACGCGGTCCATAGTTTTATGTACCAATAAGCGTCAAAATAACGTGGAACGGTCTTGTCGAACGACAAGAGCCAAAAATACATTTTCTTCTCGTACTTCGAGTGTGCCCGCCGATGTGTTACTTTGAAACGTTTACGCGAAAGCGTATCCGAACGAAAATTTATGTCTACGGTCGTTTTTCGAAGTTTTACAACGTATACTTAGAACCAAACTCATTTGCCAACTATCTATTCTGCGATTATTGTATTTACGCGTTTGTTTAAATCGTTACGGGTGGTAATAAAAAACGGTTAAAAAACTCGACAACTCGTATTCGAATAAGTTACAAAACATATATGGCGCGACAAAAGTTATCGAATATTCGATAATGGGATATCGGTGCGTCACGTACTTAAAAATACGTTTTATTTGTTGTTATACACGGGCGTGCACATAATAGTATCGTGTACATTTTAAGTCGATTTCTATATTGAGTCTCGTTACACTGCAATACTATTGTTGCACTTGCCATCGACAGATACGGTTTGTTACCGTTGGTAACTGCATATTATCGCGCTCGTTGTCCTTTTGTTTGTTTTATCGTTAGAGGTGGAAAATCGTTATAATTTCTGTATGAACAACATGTACGGTACGCCTGTATAACAATACTATAATTTATATGAATACATACGTTGATAACGTTTTACGTGATTGAAAATATATGAAGAACACGGTCGATAAATATAATTAGGAAAAAATTAATTCGGCATACAAAGTTGTAACGACGAAAATTTCCCGTTAACCGACTCGTTTGTGCTTCGTTATATCATAAACAATAACGCGAGTTAAATGGTACATACATTTTTTGTCAACGTGAAAAAGTTAAATGTTTTGAAAGAAACTTTAATCTACAATGAGGAGAAAAAATACATTCGAAATTTGCTAAAATTCTCTAGTAGTTTCATTCGTCCAAAGATTGACTTAGCGCGACTCACTAATCATTTATTTATGATTTTCGAGTCTTTCATTTACATATTTTGCTTAGCTGAAGCGAATAAAATGTGTTCCTGACTTTTACGTTAGGTACTTTAATATAGAGAATTTGACGCGACTATAAATAGATTAATCGTATAATTATTTTATGTTTCAAAACGTAATTAATTCGTCGAATCAAACGTTACTAAATGTGAAGAAAAAAATAGATAATTCGTTTCGAACCTTAAAACTAATTTAACTTGTATTTTTCAACTCGTTTTAATAGATAGGTTTAGTCGTTTATTTGTATATATAGTGATATACATTCGGGAAACAAATAATTAGGTTTTGAGAATGTCATAAACGCAGAAGTATAGAACTTGGTAAGAAATTAAACGCGGGTAAACAACCTATTATATAGCCAAAGATTTTTATGGAAGTCCTAACTGCTTGTGTATTATATACGAGTAATAATAAAAATTTTTTATTATTTGCGTTTCATTTTCGCCTAAAATAAATACGTTTAATGACACTAATCTTACATTGTTAATAGTAATAATAGAAAAATAATAAAAACATAATCATAGATTACAGTTTAAACACGATTTCCAAAATAATTGTTATAAATAATTGATTATATAAAAACGTATGAAAAATTTATTAAATATAATAATTAATTTCAAACGTATTAATAATAAATATATATATTTGAGCTATCCTAAAGTATGAAAATTAAAATTTTCATTACGCCACCACATTTCAATTTTATTCCAAATTTGAAAAATAATTAAGTGTTTAAAATTTGGTAAAAATGGTTCGAATATAAAACGTCCTTCGAGGGAATTAATGTACTACATATGTATATATTAAGTGTATTATTGTATCTGATTATCAGTAATTGACGCTAGATAAGGAAATTTCGTTTAAATTTCATAAAAACGAGTCCTCTTAAAATTGAATTATATTCTGCCACTGAAGGCAGAAGACTTAAGACGTTTTACGACAATAAGTTGTTATGATTCGTTCAGTTAATTATTATTATTATAATACATTTAGTTAAAGCGGTTTCGAATAAGATATGTGTGTGTGTGTGTGTGTGTGTTTTAATACCATCGTGTTCTATAGATGGATTAGTATTGATTATAATAATCGGTAGGGAAAATGGTACGGAAAAGAAATATTTTCCAAAGGGTTATGTCTAATTTTCGTTAATCTAATTTGCGCGAAAAATGTGCGCGCAATTTATTATTACAATTATATTTATGTTGGCAGCTCTTCAGAGCCCTATTTACGTATTTCAACATATAAACAATCTTCGGACATAAACTGTAAAGCGTAAAAATGAATAACGATTATTATTTCTGACACGTGCACTTTTTCCGACCTTGTGCTACGATTACAACGCTATACTAATTAATATGTACTGACGAGCGAACTTAAGTATTAAGTAATCACATGTTGTCAAACGACGTTGTTAGAACGATGAACCTCATTCAAAATTTTCTCACCACGCTGAACGTTTGCTTCTTTTTAGTAATAAATTGCCGATTTTAGACCACCGATAAAACGCAGAGTTTTAATAAGTAGAAATGACTTTTAACGAAGGTCGTTTTGGTTTTTAAGTTTATATGTGGTTAATAAGTTTCGATATTTGGAAAACGCCTGCATAATATTCGTTACCTTGACATTTCAATTAAAATCTTTAACGTGCGCCATTCGTATTAACGTTCTCGATGTCTCAAAACGTTTCGTTACTTTGCAGTTTTTCTTGTTCTATTCTCCAGTAGCTACCGAAACTATTACGCTACGAATGCGTTATATATATATGTATGTGTGTGTGTGTGTGTGTGTGTGTGTACGTATCATTTATACGTTAAAACGATTTTTTTTTGTGGGAGCCGTGAATTATACGATATTACGACGCCGTATATTTTTTTTATTTGGCACGTGCAAACGTAACGTTATATTTGAACGAGGTTTTGTTAGATAGACGCGCGCACTTTTTAGCCGTTTAAATTGTCCAAAAATGCGTTTATTAAACAGCGAACTTAACGGGGAACAATAGTCGAGTACTCGCGGGAACGAATTTTAACCGGTTCTTGGCGAATATTGTCAAAATGGTTGTCGAAATGAGACGCACGAGTTTCAACCAATGTTTACGTCGCGATAATTCTGAATTGATTAAAACTCCGAAGAGACGAGAAGGAAAGCCAATGGAGTCGGGTGGATTACGTCTTGTTATTATATTCCGATAAACGTCTCCGAGGCGAAATTCGATTAACCCAAACAGCGCGAATCGATTCGTTACGTAAAAAGGAGTAGGACGTTCGGACTTACCGAGATGCGATACCGCGCGTTGTTTCGATTGTTATTAATAGGATCGTCGAATATATTTGTTCGCGGATTTTCGTACGTATTTCAGCATACATTTGTCATTTGTTTCATTTATCGTCGCGGTCGCGCAAAATGTCAGAAAACTATTACCAGAGTACAACCTGATTTGTACTATAGTCATTGTGGGCCATCGGCTTCGGCTAGGTTTCTTGTACTTACGGACGCGAATTTAAGGCCGACCCAATTTAGGAATTGTCGAGCGAATTCTTCGACTTTTGTCGAAACTCGTTCGATCTATCGAACTAAAACCTGGCGTACGGAACGAAAACTTCGACGCTTTGCAATATTACGCGCCGGGGTTTTTTCGTTTCGAGAAGTTTTCGGGTTTAAATTATTATTAACGAGGGGAGGGACGATAGATAATAATAATACGGTGGCGCCGGCAACAACAACAACAACGACTCACCAGTTCCTTTTTGTCCGCCGGCAATTTCATGTGGGACGCCAGCTCGAATATTGGTAACGGGAACACCATTGGTTTAGTTCGCCGGAGCGGTGGGTCCTGTCTGCGGACCATGTCCATGAAACCGTCGATGACGCCCGGGCTGGGGTACAGTTCGATGTCGGACGGCAGCACGTAGTGCGTGGTGGCTGACTCGCGGGCCACGTTGCGTCCCACGTTGACCGGGTACAGCAGCTTCTTTTGGGTCTTGTACACGGCCGACCCGTTGGTCCACGGCGGCGGTGCCGAACAGCTGACCGCGAGCGCGTCGATGTCGTGGTCCGTGCGTGGCACCGACTTGGGCACGTGCCCCGAATTGAAGTACATGTGAAACGTGACGTACTCGGCTATCAGTGGCGAGCCGCACTGCCGCAGGTACATGATCGAGGCCAGCGTGGGCTTGAAGTCGGTGCCCGGCGTGTACATGGCCACCGATATCGGTCCCCGCCACCTGCGGTGTCGCGTCCATTAATAAACACGTCGCGCGTGGCCGTTATCGTTTGAACGTCGGCCAATAGTATTTGTTTACGGTATGGGTGACGTTACCACAACCTGCCCGTGCGTAATACATGTACAATCCCGCCAGAATTATTTAGCGCTATCCGTTCCATTTATATACGCCGTTTATAGGCCCACCACGTTCTAACTTAACCGAACACCCGATCGTGCGTGTACATACACGGAAGGACGGCAGCGTTTTTTGGACACATTCGGGCCATTCGTTTTTTAAGTATTCAACGTCACGCCGTTCATTATTTTAAAATTAACCGGAATGCGCGGTATTAACGATTTGAATACGTATATTTACGTATATATATATATATATTCAAAAATTAATATGGTTACGACTATAAATAGGTAAATTTTATATCTATAGTGTATAGTGACCATAATCGTATACTAAGAGATAAAAACGTAAAAGTATTTAGTGCCTTGTCGACAAAATTGATCTTCTATTCGCGTATCTTGATCATCCATATATACACATATCTTTTATATATATATATATATATATATATATATAGGGGAGGAAAATTTTCGAATGTCAACTATTTAGTAATAAAAGTAGTTTAGACGTCTAATCTGTTAAAACGGAGTATTAACACATAATTCAACCTAATTTTTACTAAAGTGTTACGAAAAGTTAAAAAAACAAAATATAGAACACTTCATTTATTGTAATCGCAAAACGGTTTGATGATTAATAACTTGGAATGTAAGAGAACAAAATTCATTAAGCTATTCAAATAAGCTGAAATTCGAGGTTTTTTCGGTCTAGTTGCGTTTACGCATATATATATATATATATATATATATATACACACACGCATACACCAGTGGCGTAACAAGGATTAACAATGTTCGTAACAAACTACGTTGTGGGCCCAAATTTCTATAAATACCTCCTCTCGCCGTAATACAATATATTTAAAAAAATTATAAAAAATTTAAATAATTACGTTTAATTAATTTTAATAGTGGACATATTTTCAAATCGAAGGATCATTTTTATTACGATAAAACGTCGAAAAAAGTTTAAATCAAACAAATAATCCTAACGATTGCTTTTACATTAAATCAAAACAGGAAATCATTCTAACGAAACGAAATGATTATTTTTTTTTTTAAATTATCAACATTCAATGATAGGTCCCCCGGTACTCGTAGTCCCGTGACCTTTTACCCGTCATGTCACTCTATTGTTACGCCATTGATATTAACTGAATTATTAGTTGTCGGTTTCCAGTCAGGTTGCTTAAATTAAAAATCTTAAACAACACCGCAAATTACTCTTATACGTATTAATATTATTATTACCATCGTAATTTCATTTCAAACTTTCAATTTTCGATTAAATTATACGAATATAAGGACCAAAATTTCCCCCCCAAATCTTCCCTATAAATAAAATATTTAGATTTATACTGGTGACGATATGTTAGTTTTTACTTTCCACCAATTTGTCAGTTTTTTTTCTGTTTCTCAATATCGTTATACATTGAAATTCACTACTTTCAGAAAGCTTTTATAAAACCTTTAAACCGCGAATATGTATATATATATATATATATATATATATATATATTACATACACACGAGTATATATTATATATAAATATATATATATATATAATGTCGCAATGTGAAATTTAATATAACCTAACCCTACCCACGAACACCTTTCGAAGACCATTGGGAAAATTTCTGTTCCAAAATACCGTTGTACGGTTCGGTAAGTTTGCTGACCTGTCCACTAGCGGTTCAAGATTGTCGAGGAACGTAAAGTCCGCGTGTGTGGTGTATGTGATAGACTCGTCGCATCGGAACTTCCTGCGAGCCGGCACATAGTTGTACAGCACCCAATAGTCGCCGCGCTGAGCGATCCGCCGGCGGTTGGACTTGTCCTGGCAACCGAGCTGGTCGCGGAGCGGCCGGACATGTTGGGCTCGCGCGGCGGAAATGGCTGAGTTGGCCATGGCCATAACGACGGCTTCCATGGCGGACGTGCCCGCCGTCGTCGTGGCCATCGTCGTCGTCGTTGTGGTCGTCGTCGTCGACGCGGTGGAAGTCTGTTGTTGGGTGGGCGAGTCTTTTTTCTCGGGCGTCCACGATTCCGCCGGGACGGCCGCAACCACCGCCGAACCACCGCCGGTAGCGGCCGAAGTGTCAGATCCGTCCGACGATTCGACGGCAGTGTTACCGGCCACCTTCTTGGGTTTGATGTGCATCACGTGACCATCCTCTCGCAACGTCGTCCCTGCAAACGCGTGATAAGATAGCGACATTAGATATTACACAATATATATATATATATATATATGTATATACACGAGGTGTGATCAAAAACTACGGGAACTACACTAATAACTTTAATATCGATAAAAATAGGAAAACTTCGATGATGTCATTCGATCAAGTAACTTCTATTGATTATTATATGCTATTAGTTTGAAATCGATAAGATTATTTTTTTTTTTATTTCTCGGAGTTTTTCCGTAATCATATTTTAGTTATTCAGTTATATTGGTCGTATATATATTGACCTCCGTCTTAATCATATAAAAAACGATTATGCGTTTATTAACGTGTTTAACACAGTTTATGCGAGCGATGAAAACTGGATGGAAACTATTGACGAAGGTGTCCCGATGGGAGTGAACCGAGGAAGTGATGGACGGAGATGTTTTGTGACTTGTGCAGACGCACGTGTCGCGCGTGTGCGCATTTGAATAATATGTTTTGTATAACGCGCGGTAAGAGATCCCACAAGAATATTTCTCGAAAATTCCGGTCACGGCGAGGTGAGGTCGTATTTATCGTATAGATCGTTCGTTCATTCGGACTAATCAATGAACAGCATTCTAATCAGAGTGCTATGCAGTGAACGAGACGGAATGATTAAACGATAGCGCCCGAACTGTTCGGATAAGTATTTGAGGAACGCGTCAACAGAAATAGGGTTTCGTATCGAATACATTTTTTACGTTTATTTGAAACATTGAAATTAACTCCACGGGGCCGTTATTTTTTTCACGCAGACCGTACGTTTCTAAACGATTAAACGTTTTAAAATTGGAGAAACGTAGTAATAATTAATAGACATGCACAATATGTTCTTCGTCTCGATCATAATATGTATGAGCTTTGTACGATACGCTCTTTGATTGCGTCGAACTTCACCGTCATTTCTATTAAACGTAAAATATCCAGATACATTCGGAGGGTCGGCGCGAAGTAGACGGAAAATATTTCATCAGAGAATATTATTTGCTATTCGATAATATAATTTTTGCTTTCGTTAATCCGTTTTTTATCCAAACTCAAGAACCAATATACTCCGCCCCCCCTCCCCCGGGAAAATAGGGCGTCTGATAATCCTAACGGGTGCGTAGTAGCTCACGTGTTTTTCATTAATTTAAATTTTCGCGTAATCGAATGGAAACATAAATCGAAACAGAGAGAAATTCCAACCGCCTATCGGTGAAATAATGAAATAGATATATTTTCAAAATGTATTTCGCGGGTACGTACGGGTGTATCGGTAGTCGTTTTATGGCGTCTAATTAATAATTATTCTCGGCGATCGCGAATGACGAGTAAACGAACAATTATTGACATACAGATATAACGCGCACGAAGGACGGCAGTGTTGCGCGGGTTTTTGTCTCGCGAGGGAAATCAATCGGGAAATTGACGGTGCGCGTCGCGAATGAATTGCTTCGCTATTCGTTTAAATTACCGTCGGGATCGTTACGCGTTTACAACAATATCGTCGCGTTCGTCCGCGAACGAGCGGTTCACGCGGAAAAATTGTACGCGAACCGAGGGGCGAACGAACCGGCGTATCATGGCGCGGCTTCAATTCGTTACAGCTTAATGATATTATTATCGTACGAAAAACCGATCCTACGTATATAATTATAATGTAAATACGACGTGTAATGACTCCTAGAAGTACGCGTTACATACACACGCGATCAGAGATAATACTGTCGGCGAAACGACGACGGGATATTCGGCGTCCGTTTCTCGTACAGATTTCGACCGAAATAAACGCGACGACGGCGTTCGGTCAGTTTTGGTCTAATTTGTGTTTTCTAACAACTAGAATAATAATAGGATTACAAAAAGAAAAAAAACCCGTTCATATAAACAGCAGCGAGAACGTCGTTTGTGCACGACACTTACTACGCGTCGACGAGAGTCGACTCACGTACAAATGTAATATTAAACAAAATATTTTTGTAACGTCGTGTATTTCGTGGGTCGTCCACGCGACACGACAACACTAGATAGGCATTTTTCTAATTTACCGAGGAAGGGGAATATTTCACCCCACGATATAATGACGACGAATGACGAACGACCGTAGTAGTTTCATTTCGATTAAACGTAAAAATACGCGTGCTGCATGAAACGACAGTGACGCCGTACCCGTCGACGTGTATACGGCGCGATCGAATTATAAATAAATGATACGCATATTGTATACGACGTTCGCAAATAACCGTTTCGTACGCGCCTATACAATATGTGTAGTACGCGGCGTCATTAATAATTTCTTTCGGTTTTTATTAAAGTTTAAACGAGACGAGCTTTGGCAGGAGTGGGCCCAGTATAACCATTTCGGGGGTGATTTTATATTATTAATTTATTTATATTATATTAATTTATTTATTTTATATTATTATATTATTATATTAACTTTTATATTATTTCAATTCATATTACTTCTTCGTAATAACGTTAATTCGAGGTACATATTGTAATACACACTACATTTGTCACTAGCCATTGTCGGTCGCAAACTGTATGGTGCACGCTACGCAAACAATAATATCAATCGTAAACGGACAAGATGCCGTTGGAATAGAGGTAGGCCATCGAAAACCGGCGATCAAAAAGGTAAGCGACGTAGATAAAGGGATAAAGTTCAAACACGAAATGTCGTCAACTATCGACGATCAATTATACATTTTCCCGTGTATAATACACGTGTTTTGTAAATATATATGAAGTCGAGAAAACAATTGGCTAGCCAATTCGAACCTTAAAATCGTTCACATCGGTTCGCCCCCGAGTTGGGCGCTTTATTTTCGTTTATACGTACACTTTATATTGTACTTACGAAACATAAATTCGTGATCATAACGATACAGTCTAGTGTA
The DNA here is from genome assembly GCA_025469175.1 of Geopemphigus sp. TES_GeoC_2020. Lineage (NCBI taxonomy): Eukaryota > Metazoa > Arthropoda > Insecta > Hemiptera > Aphididae > Geopemphigus > Geopemphigus sp. TES_GeoC_2020. Next base: position 56,922 of record JAIPRN010000337.1, on the reverse strand, counting down.
TTATGTCAAAATATGTCGGGTTCATGTCAGGTACCACTAACTTACACAACCGTAGATGTCACTATTTTACTACGGTTGAGAGTAAAAATACGCGGGTCTCTATTCAATATTGAAAATAATAATAGACTACAACGACGAAGGAAAAATATCCGATAGCCAATAATAATTATCGAAATTGACCTGTCAGAAAAGTTTTTTTTTCTTGTTGAAAACACGGCGTTCTTCTTAATTATTTGTATTTTTTTAATTGGACGAAATTGTGTTACAAACGCCTAGTAAAATGTGTCTTTTGATCGGTTTACCCGTTTAGTGATTGTGGATTGCCTTGAAGCGCAATTTTAATTTGACGTTTAAACTAGTTAGGGTTTTTTAAACGTGTTTTTTTATTTGTCTGTGCGTACGTGTGTGTGTGCGCGCGCCAGCATACGCGTATATGCGAATATGAATGTGTTACACGATTACACAGAGAGTGCAATAGTAGGTCTGTATAGAAGTAATGACTTGTATTTATAATAATATAATATCGTGTACGACAAAATGTGTTGAAAACAAATACGAAATTAATGGCTCAATTATGGGGCTACTTAACGTCCTGTACGTAGATGATGTACAGATGTACTTTTTTCTCATTTATAACGTAAAAAATGATTTAGAATGTCTAGAGTTTACTGGGACGATTATGCAAGTGTTTTTTTTTTACAGGAATAATTCGGCTGCTTGATTTACGAAATCCTTGAAAATTTTTTACCCAATCGTTTTTTTTTTCGTTTTATCATCAATTATATCTCTCAAACTAAAAATATCGAAATTCGTCTGGTAAACCTTACAACGACGTAACAGGATAGAATATGACGTGTTAGCAGTGATACAGGTTAAACGTTATATAGGAATCAATAATATTACTGTATTTCGAGTGATCAGAGTGAATTATTACGCACGCGTTTATTAATTAATACATTTCGTCATAATTTATATCGAAACTAATTCGATGGTTTTATATATATTGCGGAGATTGGAGGTGATAAATATATATTCACAAACGAAACTATATAACTATTTGTATATGATAATAGCATAATTTCACTTTGAATAAAAAGTCGACGAACAATAATTTTCGTATGAATACGAAATCGATAAATCAAAGGGATAAAAATACGAACGTTACTAGCGAAATAATGTGTAAAATAACGTTGACAATCACGTGTAGGCTCTCCTCGGATAAATTACGTGTCCTCCTGCGCATACACCGCCCAAGTAGTATAATATGATCTAAATATTGCCGTATTCGTTCGTTCCGAGATTGATCGCTATCATTCGTCAATTGTATATCATTGTGCATCGTTTAATCCGTACATCGTATGTATTTTTCTCGTGATGTCATCTTACGGTTGATTACGGGTACCTGCCGACCTCGTGTAAAACACTTCCCATTCAAAACCGAATATGTTTTTGCGCGTCAATCTTTCGTAAAACAAAAACACAACAAACATATTTGTTCGTCGCCTTGGTGGATGAATGTGTCTGCCACGATGGTTTTTTTTTTTATTCCGAAAAATATAACGTGTTTTTTCTCCTCGAAGGCCGACTTCTGGCGAACACCAGTTTACGACAATAATTCAGGTTTTATCGACACGAGGTGATTTAACGATAAATGCTATTATCGAAACGAAAAAGGCGTTCGTCGTTTCGGAATTGGTCGTATATGTGATAAGTTCGCGTCGTTTTTTACGACAAGGTATCTAATCTCATGCTGTCGGTCGGGCGACGTACGTAAACGATTGTTTTTGCAAAATAACACCCGCTTTCCGTTCTCGTGAAATATGTTTTAAGGAACAGGAACACACACACACACACACACACATACGAAACGCAAATCGTTTTATTTCGCAATTATTTATTTATTACGTCACGAAACGTCAAAAATTATAATTGTTTAATACGATTCGTAACGTGTTCACGGTCTAGGAAAGCGCTGATTATAAGGACCCGTAAATCGCTTAAAGACTAAAAACAATTACCCGTAGACTATATTTTACGCGAGTGTTAGGGAATATGTTTACTTATTTCGTTTTACGCCGACACACATACTTGAATGTCGCGAATTATCTGGCACATTGTGGATGTGATAGCGACACGTCATACAGAAATAATTACATACCGAAAATTATTTACGCGTTTTACGTGTTGTATATGAAAACAGCTCGCGCTCACGTATAAGGTCGTCGTGTCTCGCCACCCAGAATCTTATGTATATCAGACACGTGTAACGAGTACATTATGGAATTTATCGCTTTCATTAAAAGTTCCATGTTTTAAACCCTCTCTTTCTCAGCCGGAATAATATATTGTCATTTGGAGTGCTGTACAACGATATGCGTTCTATATCATTATCATTATTATTACAAGTCGTGGGCAGTCTGCGGAGAAAACCATTATGATATATAAATATATATAAATATAGACGGGTGGGCGACGTTTGGCATGGTTTACGAGTGGTGGCGACCGAACGGACGTACAACGAAGCGTCGTCTCGGGGAGATTATGAAAAAAAGCCGCTCAGAATATTATAAATTCGCTTATGTTCGTGTATTGTTATTGTAACGCACTGTTTGAAAATGGAGTGTGCGAATTGAACGTTGACGAGTAACGAATTTAACGTTCAAGAACCGATCGCGGTACGCAGTTTGTACCCTTCCGGGTGAAATCATCAGGTTTACCAATTTTTCCGTTTTCAACGTAAAGTTTCCGAAGTCATTTTCGTCGTACTCATTATCCGTATATAACCGATTGAAAACGGAATGTGTAACATTTTTTCAGCGTTACCACAACATATTACGGACGTTCAATGTTATTCGCACGTAATAAGATTCGAAGTCGTGGTAAACAACGACCATTTATCGCAACTATTTTTTATTTCATAAATAGCACGAGCAGAAAATAAAGTAAATCACTCGACCAGTTTAAGATTACGAAAAACGTTAAAATTAATACGTCGATTTACTTCGATTCGTATATTCGATATTAATAATTAAGGATTAAAAATGGTTTTGATTATACCATATATGACGCAATATCGTGATGCTAATTTTATACGATTACCATCACGATGTAAATATTATTTCAGTTTACGTTATTTTCGATGACGTATACGTAAAAATAATTAATGTTATTAATAACGCGCTCGTAGATGCGGGAAAATGCGATATGTATAATAATCAGGCATTAGACGATCGCGATGTTTTCAAAATTTTCACCTAACTTTCTATTTTTCGAAATATATATATATATTACGCGATATTGGGCAATTGACGGCCCGGATCATTTTTGGTAAGTATCGACAAGCTATTATTTTTAAATTGGGTACATTTCATTTGTTGCTCGAAATGTCCATATTCGATATCATCGGGCCAACACTTATGTCGAAACGATTGAAACGTTCATTTTAAGGATATATTTTGTTTCTACGACGTACCTTGGACCGGTGTTTGGACGGATGAACCCTGTTGTTGTTGTTGCGGCTGTCCGGCAATCGGTTGTATGCTGGCCAATAGGGCTAGCTCAGGGTAGTTGACCGACCCGCCGCCACCGCCGCCGGACACGCTCTGATAGTAATACGGTTCTTTTTCCCCGTTCTGAGGTGTGTCGAAGGAAGCCAAATTTCTCCCCGACATCTGAACCTCCTCCATAATTTCCGAATTTCCATTTCTGTAGACAAATGAGAATTAAAAATCCGTTTCCGAGCCGTTATTGCGCTACAATTACTATTGTCGTCGTCGTCGTCGTTCAGTATTTAATAGTATAAAATGTTCACAGTAATATGCTTAAAACGATTACGATTCCAGTAGGAAAATGTACACGGGGACGTCGTAGGCGTCGTAATATTGCCAGGGCATCGTACCAGCAGCGTATATGGACGAATAGCTTATTTTCATAACGTCGCGGCACCGCCGAATCGGACGGACCGATTCTTCCAAAGTGCGGAAAAGTTACTTTCCCGGCCTCACCATTCCCGAAATACCCGTCGGAGAATTGACGAAAACGAGCGCGCACATAACAATTGTTTAACACGTACCTGATGGTCAAGTAGGACCCGAAATAGAACAGTACGGCTACATTTAGAACGACGCTCAGTCGTAGTAGCCAGTTGCGTCTTGTCAGCATAATCTAAACTGCTCAGTAGCGACGACGTCTTGTACACCATTACCGAACCTGTGATATTAAACAACATTTACGTAAATATCTGGTTTGGTCGTACGTACTGGTCGCGAATACGATAACACTTATATATATATATATTACTAACAATAACGTTATTATATTATACGCGATAAAGAAAAAAGTAGCGCGGGGGGGGGGAATATCACACGCGGCGACACCAACAACCGGATGGTAAATCGCTCCCGCGGAACGTCCCACCGTCGCACGATCCGACCGCGACGATAAAAACGCGCGTTCCGAATCTTCGGGACTCGTGTGGGCGTCGTTCGACTCCCGACCGTTATAAGTCCGGTATACATTCAGGTCGTCTCGCCAGGCGTTACGCGAACTCCAGTTTCAACCGTGTGCGTGCGATTGTGTTTCGTCGTTGTATGGACGACGATGTTTGTCAGCCCGGATAATAAACGCGGACCGTCGTGGGGTGGTGCGTGCGTCGAAGTTTAAATCGAGTTTGTTAACTAGATAATATGCACATTCGTGAGACTCGTTTCCTTTTTTTACGCCCGCTGTTTATAGACATACAACGTGCACGAATATACGAAATACAAATTAGCGGTACCTCACGGCTACTTTACCGCGTTTATCGTTTTGCTTGATTCTCGGGCGTACCGTGATACGAATTTTCCTATATCAAATAACGATTCCACCTGGCTAATAAGGTACACACTTTTAGCTCATACACAGCTATGGACTTTTGTCCTCTTATTTATCGTTTCATTCGGGCGAAGAGACGGAACTCGCTCGGTACTAAATCCGGAACTATAAAGCGGACGTTTATTAAACGTTTCTTTGCGTTTCATTCCTGTGCGTCCGTGTTACGGTACAAGGGCGAGCGTTTAACCTAACCTTATCAGTCTGGACAACGAGTTTCATTTCAACAAATTGAGAAAGGCAATTTAAAGATCGGTGATCAGGGAAACTGACAAAAGAACTTTGTTTCTCCGTGACAACGTAACACCACATTCAGCGAACGTTACGAAGAGGACCTTCTCTAAAACATCAAACGGAAAGTGTGGGAACATCCTCCTCCCTGCAATTCTGATATGTTACCCCGTGATTAACTATTAACTAGTAACTCATTAAAAACGATTTGACAAATATCCGATGCCACACGGACGACGAGACGAAAGACGCTACACGCGCAAATGGTGTTCCCAAACCGGACGGGAGTGTTTTCGATTAGGCATTTCGAAACTCTTTCAGAGATATGAAAAGCATAGGAACTTATTTGGCGATTATATGGAAAAATAGGTTATTATTAAATCGTTTTATATCGTTCGCGTTGAATTATATGTAATGTGTGTGTGTGTGTGGGGGTTTATAGGAGGTACTTTGATACATAAATATGTTCTCGTTCAAAAAGTGTTGTTCCTCCATTCAAACGCCTTATATTCGAGCGATTTCTCTTAATACGATATTTTTTTTTCACACCATTATTGTGAATGGGGTTAAAAGGGTAAAGTGTTTGACCCAGGAATCGCGTGTCCGCTAGAAACACATCACGTGTATAGACTTTGCAAGTCAACTAAAAATCTGCTTTACCGTATTTCCTTAACACGTAACGACTGCCCTCCCTGTCGTAGTACCTATATACGTATACGATATAATAATATAAAATATTCATATTTATTTGCTTTCCAAAACGTTTGCGCACCAATCAAATAAGCACAAAATTGCGTGTTTTTTTTTAAATTTTCGAATCGATTATTATTATAGAGTATAAAAAGAAAATAAATCAACTGACCACCTGTCATTTTCACGTGACCTATTGTACACGCGTACGAGTACGTTATTGAATAACGACGAGAGTATTTGTTTTGAAAACAAATTCCAACGAAATATCACTATTATATTACGAATGTTACCTAACTTAGAGTTCCGGTTAGGAGCGTCGTCGTCCGAAAGGGAACATAAATTATCGCAATTTATAAATGTACGTCTTATATATAATGTCTACTTTTTATGAGAATTGTTTTCTATTCTCCTCAGTTCATTGCGGAGGTTATGCGTCTAATTTTTTATAATCTAACGTATACCGTTATAAGTCGGAATAGCGGAAAATGCATTGCGCACGATCGCAGTGCCAAAATAATTGCAATAGGTGTACGTCAGACTCCACTTAGGGAAGTCACGACTTTCTCCATCTCCCCCTCTCACTAGTCTGCCATAGTGATCAGGTATTATATGTTCTTCAAATGAAAATAAAATTCCAATATGTATGGATAAAACGGGTATACAAATAACTAGAACGTTTCGTATATTATACAAATCTGTACGTGCAGATGACCTCGAACGAACGTAAATTAAAATTAATTTTATTCGGATCGGTCGGAGTGTATAATAATTACGGACGTTTCTTTTTTTTGTTTTACTAAAATGTGATTTCGAGTCGTTAAAAGTCGTATACTTTCACGCTTATTTCGATTGCAAAATACTTCGCTTATGATCAACACCGTCAATATGGCCGAGGAGCTAAATAGGTTAATCTCGACTTTTTAACTAATATTATCCGTTTCATAACGAGACATATATTTATATATCGTGACAATTTAGTTGACGACATATTTTGTAATATTCGTTTGTAACTATAATTCATTTAAATTACCCAAAATCGTAAAATTTCGTCAGGAATATAGCCATCAAAAAATTATTATCTATACTACATTTTATAGGAGACAGAGTATAACGTTTATGGGAAAATGTACGAAGTCAGAAAACCGTAGACACTTTTGTGTTTTTTTTAAAATTAATTTAGATAATTTTTTTTTGGGAAAAATATGTTTATACATTTAAGTCAAATAAATATATACACTTTTTAATTTTTCTATCGCTAAATTAAAATGACGATTTTCACTTAAACACCTTAAATTGCAGTAATCCGATCTTATAGTATTTCTTTATTGTTGTGATATGACAATATGTCCTGTTCGTTTTAAACGTGTTCGTCGACAAACATGACATGGTTTATTTCGAGTGGCAAAAATAAACGTTTAGCACTGTACAAAATATTACAATACTAAGAAGAATTGTGGAAATCGTGAACAATGATAATTCGTTTTAATATTATATTCAGATTAGTCACCCCAACTCTATACGTATTCTGAAGGTAATTTTGATGACTAATACATATAAAAAAAACTACGTACACTGTAAAAAAAATAAATAAAAAAATATTGTCTTCGGTATTAAAATTATTAATTGACCGAAACAATATAATATACATAAATACACTTCAAGTGGAACGAAATGCTGTTCAATGTTTTCACGCATCAACCGAATTGACGGTTCTCTCGAAATACTATTAAAAGTTGATGATCATCGTGCGACTATTAAGCATTCAGTGGTCGTAACAATTTCAATTATAAAAATGTGGTTGCTTTCAAGTTACTTTTTGTAATCGATGAGTCCTATATACTTTGTATTATCCCGATATATTGTGTCTCTAAATTATTTTCTATTTTTAAATCTTGAGAAAACATTAAGACGCACGATTTGAAGAGAAATAATAATAGATTTCGTGTTCGTCCCTCGTTCAAGTAAATTATTAATCGATTAATGATAGAAAAGTCCTGAATTCGATAGTTGCTAATGATTTGTGAAAATGTTTCAATTCGTTTAAGAAATATTTTCGTGTAGTTGGAATGGAATTAAAATGTTAATATGTCTGTGTGTGTGTGTGTGTGTGTGTGTGTGTGTGTGTGTGTAGTTCAGAGTTATGGGTTGAAAAAATAAAAATGTTTTTATATTCCAAACGAAATACAGAAAATTATAAACTAATGGTTCATAATTTGATACATTTTAAAAATATTTCACGATTTAGTTTACATTTATGTACGAGTATAGAAATTTTAAACGTCGATGCGGTTAAACGATCGCCTTGAACTAGAAATACTATTTTTTTTTAAAGGGAAGTTCCGACACATTAACGTATTAACGACACTGTGCGTGACAAACGTCGCGGACAAATGATTTCAATGTTCATCTCGGAGTAATTCACAAATATGTCGTATTGTATGCAGCGTATCTATAAATAAATAAATATATGTATAACACGAAATAAAACAAAATATACGTATACGACGCACGTAAAAAAAAATCAAAAAATTTAATATTCAATTTCCGACACGTTTCGCGTGTATATTGTACGCGTACGAATACTATAATATACAAATGGGTCAGACGCGCGGTTTCGCTGTTAATCTACAGTCGTGCAGTCGGGCATTGTTACGAATCGGAGAAGAACACGTCACTTTCATCCGGCAACCTTTAAACGCGCGCGGCGGTTTGTTAAGCGACCACGACAGCACCTACGTGCCCTCTCTTATAATGTCACGGACCGGATTTTTCTTTTCCGCCTAAAAAAACACACCTAACTGTATTAGTCGTATAATATTATTACGTTTTTTTATTTAATTTTTATATCTGTCGGCGGTCCGACCAGTTTTTTTTTAAAAAAAAAACTCATTTAATTCGAGAAAAATAATCGTATACGTTTTATTTCGTAAACCGAGCGTAATAGCGTTATGCAAAATTATCGACAGACTGAAGAACGAAACTTGTGTATTGTTGTACTGTATGCGCGCACATTATATGGTGTTATCGACGGCTTAGTAAAAGAAAAATACGACAGGACGCTGTGCCCTATGTACAACGCGATATACTTCTTCCGTCTTATAGTAATTAATAATATTGTTATATCTGTACGTCAGTCGTTTCGTGTGATACAAGAACGTCAATTAGGTTAAAAAGTAGATTTTTTATAAGGCAATGGTGAGACTTGTAATGCTATACGGATGAGAATGTTGGGTAGCGGATAAAAAAGTAGAACACTAGACGTATGTAACGGAATTGAGACTATTAAGATGGTCGAGTGGAGTGACTAGAAAAGATAAAGCGAATAATGTGTATTTATTAGAGGTGGCGTCATAGGAGTGACTTCAATAAGTGATAAAATGCTAAAAATAGAGTATGTTTCAAGAAGAGTAGAGACGGATGTAGTAAATGTGACGGAGGAAATTTGTTCCGCGGAGAAAAGGAAGAGCGAAAAATAGGTGACGTGATTCGAAGGTGGCCGGTGTGTACGAAGAAGATGCGGCGATTGAGTGAAGTGGTAGGTGATGATAACGGGGTGGCTGACCCTGTATATTTTTTTGGTGAAAAGACGAAGGTGTATAATACAATACGCGTTATGATTATCTATAAGCGCGCGACAAAAATGTTTCCCGTGTATGTATATGTAATGTCACGTTCGAGTGTCTGTCGCTACAACTTATAATAACGTACACCTATTTTACGACGGTAGTGGGAGGCGAGACGCCGGACAACGTGTGTTTGGACGAGCTTTCCCCTTTGTACACGTCGAGATGTGTTTTACGAAAGAATCGACGGAAAAAATTTCGTACCGTCCGTCCGCGATTGTCGTCTACCTACGAACATTTTCGTATATTTTTAAACGTTTTACTTATTTCTCCGACATGAATACAACCCGATCGTAAGCCTCGCGCGATAACCACCATCGTATCGTTCGTCGAACAAAACGTCATCACGATAGATGTTTGACTACATTTTATGAGTGCACGTATATATATGTTAGATTTGGGCCATTGATATATCGAATATGGTTCAGGCGTTCTCCAACTATTGTTTAAAAATGAAAACAACGAGACGATAAAAACTGTATTCTTTAATGCAAAATAATACTTTAACGAATGTTGTACCATTTTTGCCCTAGCGTTTAAAACAGAAATAATATAATAATATAATAATAAAATACGAATAATTGTAGGCAATTACGTCAATATTAATATCACTAAAACGCTTAAACCCGAATTATTTATACAGGAATAAACGTGGAGTCGATTATTAACAAACGTGTAGATAAAATAAATTGTATATTTTATTACGTTTGAATTACGGCGTTCTAAATACTTGTAATACTCTTAAGTATATTATTTTACCCAAGTTTGCAGCTGGATGTGTGTGTGTGTGTGTGTGTGTGTGTGTGTGTGTGTGTGTGTGGGAGATAAAAAATACTTGCGTATGTTAATATCTATACGACACGTCCCACACGCCGTCCAGATTATGTGTTTCGGAAAATTTATTCGAAACGTTTCAAGGGACAGGTCGTCGACGGGGGAATACGTCGCCTTGCCCGTCGGTTATTGTTCGAGCTTTATTCGCCGCCACACGACGAATACCAAAAAAGGTCGTGTGAAATTTACAATATTGTCCGCGAGAAAACGAGTCCGTCGTACACTATTATCGTCGGCAAAAAACACAATCGCGTGCGGTTCAAGTATGCAATTTTCTATTAATGTCCGTTCGATCTCGTCTATGCCAAGGGTCGTCGTGCAGATTGTACTCCATACACATACACACACACACACACACACACACACACACACACACGCGCGTGTACACATTTTTATGTATAAATATATTTGTAGCAAACGTCCAAAAGACGACTTGTAAAAAATATCGTTTTGTTTCGTATTCTCGTGCATTAGATTAAGTGGTTTTTGGCATGGTATATCTACAATAATATATATATATATATTCGTTTTTTCGAGACAGAATATTTTAATCGTTATATTTAATAGACGAAACATGTACATGTAGAAATGAACAACTTCGAAGTGTTTCGTTATAGTTCGATAATTAATTTTTTATATCAAACGTAAACTATTTGTAAATCAGCCGTTTTATTATTTTAATTAAAAAATGTTTAAACGTAATGTATATATGTATTATAGTGTACTAGAAAGTTGGAATCGTGTCGTACGTATGTACATCTATAGGTTTTTAGACATTCCTGTGAGTGCACGCAATACCGAAATAGATATTTACGCGAGTTTCAATCTAAGAACGAGAAAAACGATTAATATTATGTCGAGCGATTCGCTAGTTTCGGAAAAATTAGTGACGATATAAATATTACGTCAAATATGAAATCAATTGTTGTTTTACGAAATGTTCTTAGTATTAATGGAGTTATTACTCAAGTCGATTTAAATATCAAATTCGGTGTAGACGGACAACGACTCGTCTAATACAGAAGGGGCACAGTGATTTCAATCGTTGCGTGTATATGTGCCAACGATAACGGCAATGACATCTCGAGAAATTAATTTCCTCATTCGCTAATTCCCTCTTCGTTTAAGAGATTTGAAGTGGGTTAAACCGAAGTAGAACTAATTTAAAATCATCTCCGATCGGACGCCGCGATAAAAATATAACAAATGATGAGATTTATGTTATAAATAAAACATTTTAGACCCGAGTAATTTATACCGTTAAAATTATCGACGTTTCGCCGGCTTGTTTCTCTGCTCTAAATACAATATTTCTCAGGTATAATTTATACACCGCTCGTTTAATATCGGATTTACTAACTGCCCGGGATACTAGTGCCAATGGGCACTATACCAGCATTAATAATTATAATTGAAAGTCGACGTGCATATCGCCAGAATAAAAATTCGTATTCTGTACACACACACACACACACACACACACACACACACACACACACACACGCACGCACGCATATACCGAATTTTTAACAACGATTAACGTCCCGTGTAAAAAAACGATTTGTATGGTCTCGATTACAGAGTACGTCTATATACACGTATTACAACGGCACTTAGTGTCCGGCTATTAATTGATAATAAACGACGCGTCTTTAGTATATACAGATTTAGACCCAGCGTGTCGCTTCTATCGTCTAGTACGCGCGATTATTGTGTATACCGTTCCTGGTAAATGGCGTGGACGAATAATATTTATTACGCAATTATTCCACGGACTCGGTTCTCAAAAAACCGAAACCAAAATACGCGTCGTTAAGTCGTCGCCGGTTTTTACACGATAAACTCGGTGTTTTTTTATGACGTGCACGAAAGTGCGCCTATACGACGTAAGTAGAGAAGACGGTACCGGCGGCTAAGTACAGGAGGAGAAACGACGGTACGCGATCATGACGCAACGGCATCGTCGGCTTCTTTCTCCGAAAATTGTTGCGCGAATTACAAACGACGTTATACGGTATACAGGTAAGTACGCGACAGAATTGTGAATACTTACCGTTCGAGATTAATAAACAATTAACCAATCATATTTCGATGGAATTACATCTACGGGTCGTTTGAAAACAATAAACGGGCGTCTTCGTGTTTATTATTGATATCTCGAATTCGAGACGTGGCGTGGTCAATAATAACAAACGAAATTAGGACAGTTTTCATTTTTTGTTACGCAATACGAATTATATATATACATACATACATGCATACGTGTGTATGTGTGTGTGTACGTGTGTATTCGAGAATTTTCGTATTTGTATATTACGTGTTCAATCGAAATTACGTATCTAATTAACAGCCAAAGGTGGTTGACACACAAAAACAAACAGCTGATTGGGATTCGAACTTCGTGACGGGTAACGAAACCCAGTACGCACCACACTTACAATGCGAACGGCGTGCTCAATGGAGCCCAGGAAAACCAAACCCTTCCATATCCAAATAAAGTGTTTCTCGAAACTTTTCACCGGTTTTTCACAATCCCGAAGAAATTACCTGTAAGGTATTCGTGTAGGAAGATCGAACAGTAATCAGCGCGTTTACTGACTGTCTAAAGGTTATACGTTCGTTTGTCGAAAATAATTCAAAACGAGTTCGTTCCGAACGCGCGTGGTCTTTGTTGCGCTGTAATGTACCAGCACACAAAGTTAAAGATATACGTTTAGCTGAAAAAAAGAAAACATCGTCCGTATTCCCCTGATTCGATATATCGCGCGACTTTTAGCTACATCCGTAACTTGTTAGGAAATCGTTACGATACTATTCAAAACAACCGAAAGAAGCGACATATTTTACAATCGCTTTCGAATATTTTCGATAGGATACATTCACGCAATGTATAAGAATGTCCGAAAGCGTTACGGCACACACACACTAATCGATAAACATTTAAAATAATATATAGAGGCCGATTGGAAAGAAAAATTAATTGGGCAAATAATGAAAAGACGTTAGAACGACTATTTGAATATTGAAGGAATGGACGACGACACGGTGTCGACGAGGTATTCATATCGTGGATGTACGCCGTCGCTCGTCAGGATAACATTATACTCGCAAACTGAAACGGACTGCGCGAGCCTCGTCTACCCACGCGGCGGCATAAACCCGGCACGACCGACGTCACGCCATGAACGTATTTGCATACGGAACGGTATATTTTACATACATAATAATAATATTATGGTCGTCGCGCATCGATATTGACACTCATCGACGTTGTCATCGTTTTCACATGGTCAATCGAGAATGGACAACGAAATATGTGTGCGCGGACGCGTTTCGGTCAAGCACCTCGTTCCGGCCAACAGTAGCGCGAAAAAAATGGCAGAAAAAACAAACGATTTTGGATTAGAATAACAACGACGGCGGACTGGCGAAAAAAAAAGACGAAAATAATAATAAATAAACCGCGTACGGCGGCGCGCCTTTAAACCGTTTAAGGGCAGCCGTGACGGCGTTACGGTGATTTTGTGCGCCATGTACGCATACACAATATACCGCACGCTTAAATTTACGTACGTGTATAGTTATTTATTTATATATATATATATATACGTAAAGTGTTTATCGAATTTGTTAGAACCGTTCCGTCTTCTATCTTTTTTTGCTCCTTTCTACCGTAGTACCGCGACATTAAATTTTTTGCAAATTTAACCCTTGACAAAACGTTCAACTAAGTTGTGTATAATGAATATCGAACCAAACGTGTATATAAGCCCGAATATCTTACGTTAATATTGAGCGAAATAATTATTTCCACGTACGTAACGGGTAATATGTTTGTAATATATAAATTCACAGGTTTACTTAAATAAACGTTACCATCGTCCGTCGCAATTTACTTTACAACCTATAGGACACAATTGTTACCCGACTACTACTGCCTTCGCTTTTTCAATAATACGAAATTACGAAGTTCAACGCGTATTAGACGTATCTTGTAAGTATCGTTCCTAAATATTAATTACTTTCGTTTTATCGCCATGTTGGCAACAACGAAAAACTTATTAAAATTATCGTTCGAACGTTTTAAGCGGAATACCATTCGATTGTTCGTGTATCCTTGTAATAAAATATCGATGCACGAATTGGGTAAATTCTATTGAAATATTGAATTGGAAGTATTCCGGAATTAGAAATATTATTTACAAATTATGGTAATATAAAAAATAAATAGGTTTGTATAAATAGTTATTGTTTGTGGTTTTTGACCACTGCTTACGATGTACAGGTACCTTATTTTATAGATCTATATCGAACTACGCGAATTAAACGTACGAATTGTGGCTATACGTATTTGAAATGTATGAAATATCGGTAGATACGCGATATTACCCGTACGAGAGAGAAAACAAATATTCACGGGCTTTGTATTCAGACGTGTCGACCAGTCGCCGAGGGTGTTTCGTAAAAATTTAAAGACAAAAAACGTTCAATCGTAACGAACTACGAAACGATTGATTTAATAATGTGCAGGCCTTTTGCGACGTACGGACATTTTTTCTAAAACCCATCACTACGGTTAACTTGCACCCTCATTGCCTACTTTAAGTTCGTGTAAGCGCGTATATGGTATACATATACTTCGTGATTCGGTGTGCACGAACTTGTGACTGGGTGTATACATACGAATTACTCTCATCGAAATCCTAATTCGAGAATAACGCACCGAACGCGGTCTCTGTACAGTATTTTATAATATTGCTATTACACAATAATACGTAATTACCGTGCACTATTGTCAAGTTACTTACTTCATTGATCATTGATTAGCTTCGAGACCTCGACGTCTACCGGCTGAAACAGAAAACAGTACCATTTACGTTAAAAATATTCTGGAAAAAACATCCCCGAAAAAAAAGTTACGTATTATACGTAACTGCCGCGACGGTCTAAGTAGCTTAAAATGACGTGTCGGTATAAAAAAACATGTAACTGGATTTTTTCGCTAAGTGGTATTCGCAATAAATGGGTAGGAGAAAATTTGTTTTTTCGAATCGCGACACGCGGTCGATTTCGGTGCACTGTTTACGTGTCACCGCGATGTATTCGACAAACATGACGATTGCGATATCCTATACACTAAAATAATATGTCGTAAGACAATCGCGAGGAATGTTATAGACATAAATAGGACGAATAAAATAAATATTTTTAGCCGTATGTAGTCGCCAAATTTCTTATATACGTTATACGTAAGCCATATGCGGTTGTATGTAGTGCCATGAACGTTTTTCTGTGGGAGTGGGTTATGATTTTCGATTTATGTTTTGCTCGTATAACACGATAGGCGCTTATTGAATGAACATGGGAATCGCAACGAAAAATGTAAGCGCTTTATATATCGGGAGGGAGTGTTGAATACAATAAGTGTAATTTGAGTTTCGAAATGTTTATTCGATTTTTCGCGCACGAATTTCCAGTTTAAAAATAATAATAAAATACCCGCGTTAAATTTTAAAGTCGATTTCTATTATTCTATCGTTATTACCGAAAGGGGACGCTCACGGGTATCGTTAATACGTTAGTTTCGAGCAATTTTTCCTCCGAACGATTTATTTTTCATTCGAAAACTTTTCTTGAATACCAAACCCCGTATCGTGTTGAACCAATCACTACGTATCTTAGGTGCATACAGTGAAAATTCTCTATGACGAAACTTAAGGGATTTAGAAATTGCTTTCGTTATGTAGAGTGGAAAAAACGAACAAAGTATGGTGACGGATACGTTAATTGTTTACCGCTTCAAACAAATACGTACGTAGAACTTCAATTATAAACTTTACTGTTTGTATCATTCGGAGCGTGTACTTTTTTCGTTCAATTTTGACTACATATAAGCCGTTGGTGACATTCAAGTTGACATTTCACGTTTCTCTGCTTATACGACCCACATATATAGGTTATAACGTGACCTTGTTTAAATTTTCAAAACTGTCGAAACCTCGCAATCCAGCAATACCGAGTTGTTCGGCAAACTTTTTGCCCTTAATTTTCACAACAAGCTCAAATCCGTACGGGTACACGATTAAACCATTGTTTATGGAACCACGACGATACGGTTTTGATCCATGTGTACAAATGTCGGTTCAACCGTTTCGGTATTGAGAATGGCCATGTTGTTGTTAGAGAGAGCTACGGAAGCGAACCGACCGATATTGTTAATAATGTTATCGTTATAGAGAGTTTTCACTGTATATATACTTGTGTATAACGTAGCTCGATAATTGGTTAACGATTATCGGGGAGGACGGTTTTGTCTACTCTATAAATATAAATTATTCTGTCTGTGTTTACGTCGACTAAAAGAGTAAATAAAAGTTATTCCGGTACACAGTCGCTGACGTGAACGACGACAAGGATACGCGTTGGTCGAGATACGAGGCATTTATATTCGATTATAATACTGATCGCGACTGGACGATTGTATATGTATTCTAAATAGTTCGTAGAAAATGAGTGGCCATTTTCTCGTATAATTTTATACAAAACGATCGATGGCCTTACTCGTACATGTAGCCAGCCGTCTGCCGTATTCACGTAATTGCTCGGACAGTATTCCGTAAAAATACCCAATATAGTCGTTAATATTGGTATTTGGTAATGAACCGACGAAAAATTGTCGCCTACGATTAACGCGACTGATTGTTAAATTGTGTTCGTTACGAACGCCAATATATCGCGCTCGTCCAAAATGACGTCGTGTGTTTTGTTTTTAACTAAATCAATTCGAAAACGTGTCGTTATTAATAACGCGTCGATTGCTTATATATATACCCAAAAACAAAAGTACGTAACGTACAATTTGGTATTTCGAATTCATAGTCGAACTAGTCGCGTGACCAGAGGGATTATAGAATATCGCGACAAAAAAGAGAAACGAATTAAAACGGCGAAGAAAATGAATTAATAATAAATCCGCGTTCTCCGCAACGACAAATTATTACGTTAATATTAAATATAACTAGAACAATATTATTATAAACCGATAGTGAGTAAAACGAAAAAAAAAATTAATTTCTACTAAAAATGTACAGTGTACACAACGTACAAAACCGATAGCGCGACGTTAATCGTTTGCGGATATCCCCACGTCGGAGATATTCCACGAATATCCGGTAACGACGACGGGGACGCCGAAGGACGCGTGCGTCGGTGTATTCTCGTCTTCTCTCGAAGTTGCGTCAATGCGGTGGCGGCGAACCGGTTGTTCGGCGTCCCCCGGAGTCGAAAGCCAGACGTCGAAAAAAAACACGAAAAAAACGTCTCCACAAAATTCGAAGCCACGCCGCCGCGGCACATTCCGGTGAGCGCGGCACCCTATGTATACGTTTGGCGTGGTTACGAAAGGATAAAAGAAAATTAAAACAAAACAACAGCACAAACGCGTGATCTGTCCATCCCCGAACAAGACAAACTAGACCATTCCACTCGAATGGTTTCAATTTCGAATATATATATTTGTATCTATGTCAATCCCGCGTAAAACCGTCGCGTAATTTTTTAACGGCAAATCGAACAATAAAATTACGAAAAAAATAACGAGAAAACGTACAATATTTTATAAGTCGAATAACAGCCGCGCGTATAAATATACCACGTACGGAGAACAACCGAATTTTTTTCTTAAAACTGAATTGTTCATTTTTATATTATTGTTCACGAGTACGACATATTTGAAACGATTTTAACCGCTACAGTGAGAACGACACAACGGTTGTATCGGTTGTACGTTAAACATCTATTTGACATATTTTGTGCGCCACGCACTGTCCTTTAGTATACATTCAGTCGTTTACAAATAACACGCGAGTCTACGAATTTTAAATTTCTCAAAATGATCAGCGGGCTAAATTTCGTTAGAACTTATCGCTTGGCTCGCAAATGGTTTTACTGCGTATCGTATTACGTGCGCGTAATTTTTTTTTTTTACTTAATATACATAAAGTGATTCTTTTAACGTAGGTAAAAAATCGTTTAGGATTTGTTTGAATTATTTAGTCGTTTAAATTGAATATGTCTGGCGAGTAGCAATTGAACAAATGTCTATACTACATTTACACGGTTGTATTACGCAACAAAAACCTCGAAAAACGGAATATACGGTATTAAACATTACGAAAAACAAATTTTAAGAAATTCAAACGTAAAACAACGGATATTTATCCGCGTGAAAACAAACTAATTTCACACAATTTCGGGCGAACTGAGCCCCGCTTCCCACAAAAACACACCTCTAGGTTATTGTTACGGGTTTTTGTTCGAAATTGATCGTCTTTTTCGGACAATTTTGACGTTTCCTTTAAACGCGCCGACGGCGGTATCGACAAGCATCGGTTCTCCTCCCGTGGTAAATGGCGAACAAATACTAACAATTATACACGGAGTCGTTCATATTTATCACGTCTCCGTAGCCCGGT
This sequence comes from Geopemphigus sp. TES_GeoC_2020, assembly GCA_025469175.1. Classification (NCBI taxonomy): domain Eukaryota; kingdom Metazoa; phylum Arthropoda; class Insecta; order Hemiptera; family Aphididae; genus Geopemphigus; species Geopemphigus sp. TES_GeoC_2020. The sequence goes on along the minus strand of JAIPRN010000337.1, from coordinate 38,198 downwards.
TATTATCGTTTCGCGGTAACGCGTAATCATGTACATGTAATAATATATCTATTTAAACGGAAATCCGTTAAAACGCACAGTTCGATCGCATTCCGAGGTGATCTCCCGCGCAGAACCCCTTCCCATCAAATTATTCGTATTACGGGTAATGTCCACATTACCCGGTCATTTGGACGATTATTTTGTACTTTCTCCGGGTAATGTAAGTTTGTACCGGGAAAGGGGGGCATGTTAACAAATATAAAATAAAAATTCCACGAACGTTTATATTGAAGCCTAGCGTTGTTCTTAATATAAAATAAAGTATTCGAATATATATATATATATTCTTGGATATTTAAAATATTATATTAACACTTTACTCACGTTTCGCAGTTAAAATTTATATATATATATACGTATTATGTTCTACGAGACGAGCCCTTTTTTAACATGTAGCGTTTAATCCTAAGTTACAATTTATAAACGACAATAATTATGTTAGTTAAACCTACAGATTATAAAATAATAAATTTAACTTCGAAGCACAGGAACTGAATAAATTAGTATACATAAAAATGAATAACGAATGTTAACATCGTTAAAAGTAATTCTCGGGGTATATTATGGTTTAGAAACTAAGCTAGAAGGAAAAGGAGCGGCCGCTTTTTGCGACACGAATAAAGCAGCAGCAAATAAGTGCATTTTGAAGAAAATCAGTAGATCAGTGACGAGGAGTATGAAAAACGACAGAGAAGTGAGAAGGATGGTATTTTGAAGAAAATGATGAGGAATAAGAATGCGGAGGAATTGAATTTTGGTGGAAAGGAGATTGGACAGAAAGGACAGATTGAACGGGCATCTACAGTCCATATTACTAGAATGGTTCAAGGCCGAGGAACAGGGGTGTAATTTTGAGGAGGACAAAGAATAACAAATTGGCGAACGGCGATTGGTAAGAACTTTCTTTCTCTCTTTCAATATATTTACTTGCGGAAAATACGATATCTCCTAGGCAAGGTTCCCGGTGAATCGATTTGTGATATTGACGGTTAATAGAATCGCTTAAATTCATAAATTAAGCGTAAAATTGAAATTCGCCCATTATTTCCTTGTTCACGACCCGCCACGCGAAATGTTTTTATATTTACGTCGTTGTTAACTGTTCGACGGGTTGGTGCGCAGATCTTACATCCCTTGCAGGTAATATTCAAAATGGCGTATACGCGAACGCTTATAAATAATAATCGTGAAACCGCGTGCTGTCGTTAATATATCGGGATTAAATATGTTTAAAGTTCGAAAAACAACGCACTTCGAGGCTCGAGAATGTCGAGAACGGTGTACACGATTGTGTTATAATAATTAAAACTTGACTCGAACGAGGTGACATCTACGTATATAATACTTAACGAATTGTCGTACGGATTCAAAATCGAACGTACAAAACGTAATATAAACGTCGAGAAACGGTGATCACTCGGGTTTGGTTTAACGCACGTTACTTTGCGCGACCGCAACAATATCCTAACGGTGGACACTGTCGAGTTCACCCGCGCGTCGGAGTATTGGATGAACATTTTGATTTTCTCGGGCAGCCCGACAACGGATTCGTTCGCGCGTAACCAAAGTGCATGGCGTAATACGTACCACCGCGCACACACGTACACGTGCAGGAAAACGCGTGGCTGTGTATACGCGTCGATTTCGCGCAGACAACGTGCGTGTAATTCATCGTAATATATAATATATACGAATACCGTTGGACGGCGGCGGTTCATTACCATCGGCGGCAGTTGGAGGTCGATCGTGACGTTTGGACACGTCGTCGTCATCGTTGAGTTTTACGCGTATTCGTCGTGGAAACTGCGGGTCGCGGGTTCGGCGCGACGAATCGACCGCGATTTGTCCTTATCTTCGTTCCACACACGCGCGCGCACGCACACACACACACACACACACACACACACACACACACACACACACACACATACCATAACGAACGTGCGAGAGATTCACGGGCGCCAATGCGCGAGCACGCACATCTATCATAATATCGTCGTCGAGAAGGACACGAACAAACGTTAAGGGCGCCCATATAGTACAATACGGGTATAGTGTGTGCGAGTGTAGGATACGTTTATATACTAGCGCCAAGTTTTTCTTCTTCGACAAACTCTCGACATTTCACGACTTCCGTACGTATTCGATTATTTCCAACAAATTATACAGGGGCCCGGAATAACGACGTTTCTCATATCCGACAATATTTGATTCCATCCTCGTACCGTAAAAATTCTTTCGGCCGTTATCAATTATATACGTAGTAAAATCGTACACGATAATTGTCGCTCTTTTACTGGTATATATATCCTAACTGTAGGCCTCGGCACTTTCATACGATTATTGTTCCGTCGGTCGAACATTTTGTAAACGCGATCGATAAAACTCGCGCATATACGTATAGATATGGACGTCGGGCAATTACGATAATAATCCTTTTTCTCGTATCCGTTAAACATCTTCGTAAAATAATTGTAATTTATTTTTATATTAGTTCGCTTTCCGTCAAGTTTCCGTAGTAGAATTCGTTCCATCCGTAGCACAATTCGATTTACAATATCCAAGAGGATTTTTTACTTATCTTGGCGTCAACTCAAAATTCCACCGTATTGAGCGAATTATTCGACATCGCATTATAAACATATCTCGCGACGCGTCAATAAATCGTTTACGGTGTGCGTGTATGCGTATGTGTGTATGGGGGTAAGGGGCGGGGTGAAGAGAGGGAGTGGAAAAAATTCGCTTTAGCGCTGCTACGCGGGCAACGCTCTCTATAGCTTCTGGACCGGGGTCAACTTTTATTATGCCGATCCAGAGGACCAAAATTATTTGACACTCTGCCCTCGTTGTGGTCGGCATCGCATCGTATAATCGTGTTGAACTACAGGAATGTATTCAAGCTAATCACGTTTTATCGTCGGATTGACGATAAAAATAAAACTATAATTTACAGTCATTCTCGTCGTGAGAAACTTAGTTTCGTTCACTATATATATATGTACATACCATATGTCCATTTTAAGACACAGTATCTACCGTACCGATAAAGATCGGAAAACGCGCGCAGAAGATTTATTTCCGAAAATGCGTGTCGTAATATTTCATAAAAACCGGCGCGCCGCTTATTCAAAAGTTACCGAGAAATTAACCGAAATACGTACACAGCTACCAAATTGTATGTAATGGTTCGTTAACGGTAATCTTAATTGACAAGATCGTATGAATTGAACAAATGGAAATTGAAAACATTTTTGAATATCCGGGATTTTGTCCAACAATTCGTTTGATCTATCATGCTCATAATGACGTAAAAACGATACGTCTACGAATAATCGAAAATACGAGAAACGAACGGCTAAACGAGTATAAAAAAAAAGGAGATTCTCTAGGAATATAATATACATTTATATGAGAAATGACGCGACCCGTATTTGTGTATCCGCCGATGTAGCGATCAATGGACACGTGCGTTTGCGCATAGAGAGAATATAACGACGGCGAATCGCATAATGTGTTCGATGTATTCGTTAAAAGCGACGACCGACGGATATAAGAGACCCGGAAACGGTTCTTCTCCAAGTCCAATTGACACAATAAAAACGAAGGAAACGAATACATTATATATAACTCGACGCCGAGAGTTGGTTGCGGTTTATGCGATTATTAAATTGGAACGAAGCGCCTTCGTCGGTTTGTACGAACCTATTTCCCTCTCACGGAAAACGATAAGTTATCGGACGTTTCGTATTTTCGCGTGTATCCAGGCCAGTACGCCAGTAGGAAACGTTTTTATTGCGCCCGAAACGACGAGATCTATTCGAACAGAGGGGGAGAGGGGTGACGGCGACTTCAAAAGAAAGTGCCGCGTTCCTCCAACTATCATGTTTTACGCACAAATATGCGTTAAAAACGCGCGCCCTTTTTTCGTTCCACAAACGTATCGGTGTAAAATCAAAGCGACTTTGCGTAGTTTACGGACGGCCCGAACACGTAAGATCCTTGAACAAATCAAATTGTGTACACTCGCGATCGATCGTACCCCTGGTGCACGTCCCGACCGGCTGGACAAGCGAACGTGTGTTTTCGTTTGAAAATTTCGTCGTCGGTCTAATCGTTTCCGCGTCGGCGGCGCGTGAAGAGAACGCGCAATCGCCCGACGACGAGACTACCCGAACGGGTTGGCGCAACGGAAAAGCGTCGATGGAACGTATGAATGACGAACTGTAGAGTACGAGGAGGAAAAATAATATCCGCGACGAATAAAACGCGCGGAGGGGTTTTTTATTTGACGAGCGAGAACGTGTTTAGAAGTCTACGGGTGGCCGCCGAGCGTGCCTATAAATTATCGTCAGTGCGTTTGATTTCTTGCGCGTATTGCGCAAACTGACTGGAAAGACGCGTAAGAGGACGTGACGAATTCGAAAAGCGTGGTGGCCACCATTTTACAAACCATACGTGATTCGATATTTTCCACGCGAATTAGGGCCACGATCGAATACGAATATCCGATAAATCGAATTAGTACCGTAATCGAATACCATATCGTAGAACGTCTCAACATTAAACGATAGTGAAAATCGATCGGAGAGATACTACGATTGACGAGTACGGGGTGTCCGTCCGTGGGACTATGACAATGCGAGTACATGTTAAATATGTCCGGCTGTTTTTCTTTTCTTTTCGCTTATATTATTATTATTGTTTCCGACAGAAAGATAAATAATAAAATAGGACGTATTAGCGGACACCCCACGAAGACGAATATGATTGATCAACATTCAGTATTCGTAGCTACATACAAATGTACGCGCGTATATGTGTAGCCGCGTACCGAAACATTAATATAGGTATTATTATTATTATTGTAATAATATCGAGCCGTAAAGTTGTTCGAAAACTGTCGAACAATGGAGTTTCGCTTAGAATCCCGGACTGTTATGCCTGAAGAATACCGATACTAATTACACGCGCACGCAAACGCGGCGATTTATTATTGTTAATTATTCGTAACGAGCCCCGACTTCACCGTGTATCGACGTACTCACGGGCCGCCGCCGGTCGGTCGAGCAAATGATTACGTTTTTCGGACGGTGTTGACTCGTACTTGACAACCACTTGTGTGGATTTCATTTCGTGTTCGCCGACGGGTCCCGGGCACGTTGCAAGTCGGAGCGTACAAGTCGTTTGCTCGGACTACGCCGTAACTGTCGGCAGTACACGTTTTTGCGTCGGCCGGTTCGCGGACGTTCTATTTATTCTATCGACGAATGGTGCTAGCCGAACACCGTACGAATATTATCGTACGCGAATCATTTTGGAACAGTCGCAGGAAGATACTCGAAATTCGATCAGCCTTCGAATAATACGACCAAACGTCGTAAATACCTATAAGCGCGCGGGTTTTCAAATTTCCTACCACGCACACGTTTAGGCTTTACCGTAGTGTACGGTTACGTAGCACACAATGGTCACAGACTACACGAAACCTTGAACCATATTTCAAACGTGTTATCCCGCTCGCGGCGTTACTGCCGCCGCGTAAATAATCGAAATAAATTTTTCGGTTTTCGCGGGGAAAGCCCGAATTGAAGTATTCGTGGTTCGAACGACGTCGTCGAAGGTACTTTACGTAAGAGGCAGTGCGTGTAATTTCGGGTAATTTCAAGCGTCAGGTTACGGAAAGTGTAAAATGAAATGTTTCCCATCGCCTGCCCGTCCCCCTCACACCGGTCGAACGATACATACGCGATAGTTCTATGAAGTTTGTTTCTTCGGGCGCGACGCGTGTTAATTGATTTCTACCGGTTTCCGAAAAGCGTTTTACGTGCGGTTTTTTCCTCCTCTCGCAAACCGCCGGAAACTTTCGAAATCACGCGGAACACGTTTCGTGTTTACGACATTGCGGATCGAAAACAAAAAAATGAATCATCGACCGTCGCGCGTCGCCCTTTCTCAGACACCGATCCGATTGAGCATACACGCACGTATACATTTATTAATACGCCCGTTACGACGATTTGTCGGTTAATTTTTATCATTTTCGACGCACGACATGCACGCGTGGCCGACGATCGAATACTAAACGGCCCGTTAGTAACCAAATAATTTTAATATACGACGCGGTGTCGTTTAGAAAGCGATGTACGCGTTAGTGTGCGCGGAGATTTCGCGATTTTATATATTACGAGGAAGCGCGCGTACGCCGCGGCCAATAGTTTGTCGCGTTACGGCGGATGTTGCGTCGCGTCCCGGTGACGTCGTTATTGGACTGCGGTGGTGGTTGAATCGATCGCCGACGAGAATGATTGTTCGGATAGCGGACGACCTAACACCGTCTCGTCGCGTCGTATTCGCGAGCTTCGGTACTGGCGAATGACGGACGACGGGTTTTTACGGTCCACTAAACGGCTCCGGCGGCGATTATTATCCGCGATACAATAATAAACAATCCGTCCTCTTTCCGCCGCCGTCGTGTACGGTTTTTGTTTGGACGACGCGCTGTTTTGTGGAGGAGACCCGGCCGCCTGCGTACCACCACCTGCACCGTTACCAACGCTACCGCGACCGACGCTGTCGCAATGCACCGGCCCCGGCTGACCGATACGTTCGTATTTCGAACGCGCGCTCCGAATTACATTATCGTATGGCCAAACGTGTACGGGTAATGTGTAGATTGTTGCTGCTGCAAGGTCGGCGTCCGAACGTGTTACATGTATATATATATATTATATATGTGCATGTGTACGCGTGTATTTAACGATATGATTGAAACGGACGGAAACGATGAACTATTCGCGTTTTTGTTTCGAATCGTCGAATTCGGTAAGAGGTATTCGAAAGCGGTGTACCGTTTCTTTATATATTCGTTCGTTTGGTTTTTAGTTTGTCGGCCAGCTACGGGGAATTCCAAAAACGTTAAATACTATCGTTTCCTTTTCGCGGATACAGACACTTGTACGCCTTTGGAAATCGCACGTTATCATAATTAACGGTTAAAAATCGTTTCGTCCACGATTTCGTTGCCCTTTATTCCGTTCATTCTATTTACGAAACATATTTCGTCCGAATCTCTAGCTTTGGAGCGATTTTCCGCTGTGAATACATTCATTCGCGATATACGGATAGGTTTGTGTTGCGCGACTCTTATGTACGGTAATATAGCGTAAGCTATTAGTGAAACGATGTAATTTTAGTTTTTACCTAAAACAAACGCGACACTTCGTATGCCTTAAGTTACGTCGAACACTAAATTGATTATTGCGCGTTTGATTCGCGCGGTCCGAAACCAATGGGCATAAATTATCCGTAATAATTAATTGCCGGTAACGTATGCGATAAATCCCATCGATTTCGCCCTTAATTCGTGTTAATTTTTTTTATTTCGGAACCGTACGCGTTTAGGTAAATGTGACGTTGCCGTACGTACGAAACGCTTGATCGTTACGGCTAATAGTCGAGTACGATATTATTTACGCGTAATATTGTCTACGGCGTTTGAATCGTTTTTCGTTATATAACGTCCGTGATGAACACTCAACGACCGTTATTTATTTTCTTTCAAATCGCGTTACTGTTAAATACGAACGACAACAACACAGTAAAAAAATCCGCTCGGTTCGGTGGAAATCGTAACGTGTCGTAAACGTTTCGGAGATTTAGTTTCGTTACGATTCGAGCTCTTATCGAATACGAATAACGTCCCAGGGCGATTTGTATTCGGATTTAGACGAAACGAAAACTTAACAATAACACGCACGATACGCCCTTCGTTCCGAATCTTAAGTCGCGACCAGTTTTTTATAGCCTATGTGGGAGGATGGAGGTTCGTATAAATCGTCTTGTAAAATGAAAACGTTATTGACGGACAAGAAATATTCTCCATCCGAACGCGACGTAGACGATTGTGTACAATACACGCTATATTACGCGCTGGTATTGCGTATCGAATATCCGCGTTTGCAGGCACTACGCAGTATGTTTATAATCTTGAAACGGCAAATATAACGACAAAATTGGCTGACCGCTTGTAATCAATATTCACATATGGCAACAGTAATCATATACGACGATACACACACACACACATATATATATATATATATGTACACATACAGATAAGTAAACAAAGAATAAACTTGTATAAGCCGTATTCGGTTTATAAAACAAAACCAGTATCCGCCATATACGACGTCTAATACGAACAGTATTATAACGGTATATATTTAATATTATATCGATTTTTTCTCGGCGTTTACGCACAAATATACACGAGCTCGTCGCTACAGTAATTTGATGTGTAGATGACCGTTATGGTACATACGATATCGTGTTTACGAGGGAATAATGAACGAAGTACCTCGTAATTAGTAATTTCAATTTATCGCGTCGTTATTCCGAACGGAGTTTTACGTCTCACTATTCCACAATGTACCGTGAATTCGGCAGGAAGCTGCGACGTATTCGTTATTATTATTTTTTTTTATCGTATTTTCGTTGGACGAACGCGAATGTCTGGTACACTCCCGAAAAACTTACTTCGTTTAATTTTCGTTACTCGCCGAATCTCGAATATCGTAGCTCCGCTACGATCACCGTCGTGCTGTGGTCAACAACGGGATACGGATTTAACTAATTAAAACGATCGGTAACGCGCGTTTTTTGAGGATAGGTAATTGTGGAACTAATGTCGATCGTTCTAAGGCGTTTAATAACTGTATACATATACAATTGTATGACCTAAAAACTAAACGAGAATTAAAGTGAACCGAATTTAATTGCGAAAAAATATTTAAACTCGTCGAAAAATTATCTAGGTTATTGTGGGAGTAGGTTTTCGATTAAACATTCCATTTTATTCTGTTGGTTCGGTAGTAGTGTTTTATCAACGGTTTAAACATGTTAAAATGTATATTAATCGAAAATCGATTCGGGCGATAATCCAGTAAAGAGGTTGCTGCTGAGTTATGCTTGCTGAGTAACGTGTGATGAATATAAATGAGAATTTTAGAACGATGTTAAAATTTATTGTCGAGTGTAGGTCGAGTTCGACAATATACTTTGTCTCCTCTCCCACCGTGAATTTGTAGGCACCCTCAAGTAAATACCCTTTACCCAGCTGTAAACAACCTCCCTTTCACAACTCCAAAAAAATGTTAGATACACGTCAATGGACCACAAAACAAGTGTTTTGATAATACGTCCGAAAAGACGACTTTTGGCCGGAAAAGTAACGTTTTTCGTTAACTCGATAAAATTAAGTTAACCGAATCGTGTTAAAAGTTAATTAAAAATTCAAGAATATTGTTTACGCGAACAAAATACTATTTTACCGACAAAAATTCAAAATTAAACTAATTAGTCGGAATAAAACGAAAAAATCGTCAAAATTAAATTAAAATTAAAATTTGTTCGCACGTTAATGGGCCAACATTGAATTTTATCGAGGTGTGTACAAGACAATGTCCTACCGATTCGTGTGAACAGCGGTTAACAACGCGTGCGTATCGTTGAAATTCGTACGTTTTTCGTAAGCCACGCGCAAATTTTTTTAAGGCGCGGGCCATAAATATAATATTCGTGGTGTACAGTCAGTTCGTGTCGCGTCGAATTTGGCGTACCGCCGAAGCGATCACGTCGTAGTATTTATGTTGTACGCGGTGAAGTAATGATTCCATTTGGGACACCGCGCGACGAAATTTTTCGAGATTATCGTCCCGAGTTTAGCGCAACCACGCGTGCGTGTTTTTCTCATGTTATTACGGTAACTCCGTCCGAGACGTTGTTTTCCGGCATTATTTGACCGATTTACTACTTCTCGTCGTCGTCGTCGTCGTCAGCGGCACTCATTCTTCCGCCCGGCGTCCCCGTTTTCAACTTCTGCGTGTTAAATCTGTGCGGTCTGCAGACTATATAAATATATATATATATTGTTATAATAACGCTTTTCCGTCGTCGCCACATAGTCCAGGAAGACTTCTTGCCAAAATTGCTGTGGCCAAATTGACATTATGTATATATATAAACATTGAAACGCGGAAGAAACATAAAATTATATATATATATATATATATAAGAACGTCGCGGTTTTAATTCGTAGGGATTCTTGCACTCCTATACTTTAGCAGAAAAAAGTAACGAAAATGTTTAACCGCGGGATTCTATATAGGCGCAGTGTGTCCGAGCGAACAGAAACGTGCCAAAAATAAACGAGTTAACCGAACCCGAATTCGTCGGCGAAAAACGAAGTAATACCGTAAAGCGTCCGAAACATAAATAAATATTAAAACGACCGCACGAGGCCCGCCGTGTCGGACGGATTGTTTAACGCCATTAAATCGAATTCGCGGGTGCTTCAGGAAAAACCCAGAACGTCAATAAATAACGAATAGTTTTTAACATTCGTATACGAAATCGTATAAACGTATAGCATTTATAAGTAGGACGAGTTATTATCCGTTCGCCAATAATGATTTCGTGTTTCGGGTTCTTTCCCCGGACGACGGCGACGACAAATAGCAATCTCGTATCCGTTATTATTATTATTATTATACGCCCGATGAGAAGTTTTCGTCGTTCGGCCTTGACCCCGACGGCGTGGATACTTAAAACGCGGTTTTTTAGGATTAATACGAAATTTTATTCGGCACACACGACCATAATATCGTTAAAGCGCTTACAATATATAATATATTGGTCCGATAGTAAAAACAGTTTCGTCGTGTTTACACGTTGGAATATACATATTACGTTACACGGGCAGTTTAAACACGCTGAGCTAAATCGATCGTATTTATCGCAATTATTACGCGTACCATTATAAAATTACGCTTTTCGACGTCGTTCCGGTTCGTATCAGTTTCAAGTTTGGACATCATATACTCGTTGCTTGAACGATTACTCGTTCGTTAAATTTTAGACGGCGGTTTGTTTATCGCACCGCCGTTCAGAGCAATCTTATCCGACAATTAAGGGACATCACGTTCGCTTTTGAACACGCGTTCCCGAAAGAAAAACGGACGGTACGTATTTCTATCAAACCGGTATTATTAAAACTAATATTAGAATCGGAAAAGCGACGTAATTATCGACTTCACGGTCCATTTATATAACGGCCGCTTATGCCGTTACCTAATCGTACCTAACCTAATCGTCGTTTTAAGTCGCGCGTTATTTTAACGCGTTATAACAGCTCGTTAAAATCGAATTACCACCAAATTGTGTTTTATAATATATATATATCTACAGAATTATAATATCGCCGAGAATATACTATCTGTGTATGATCAACACCAATATTTCGTTGGTAAAAATATTTGTCGAAATATAAAAACGCGTATCCATAAGTTACCAGAAATTAAAATCGAAACACAATCGTACGCGTGAGATAATCTCAAGTTGGTTCGAAATGAGAATTTACAAAGCCGTCAAAACGCACGACGATGAACAGTTCGCCTGTAAGCTTAAGAAATATGGTAAACAATTTAAACTAACTTAGCAATTTCGACGGAACTCCAAACGGTTATTACGCGTGATGTCACACACTCTTCGACGGTCTACGCGTCTCAGAATACGCTCCCTTATAAGTATACCAGCAGTAATGTAGTGGCTTCCGTACAAGACACAGCGGTCGTTCGATCAATCGTTGTAGTATTATTGACCCTTCCCTCCTCACACTCGCACACACCAACGAGTGTTGGTTGAGTTATTCACTACACGCATAGATATAGGCTAGTGTCTTAGACGGTTTAGGGAAAACGCACATCTACCAGATATTTTATCGAAAAAACGAACGAACTAATGGCGAAGCGGTTAGGTAAATCGTATATGAAATGATAGTTTTTTAAAATTATTTTCGTCGAGTCCAGCCAATAGTTTTCGAAAATCTAAATACCCTCGTGCACCTACCTATAGCTCGGGTATATAATAAATAATAATAATAATTAAATACCGCGTTCGAGCGAAAGTCGTCGTAAAACAACGATTATAACATTTCTGCGAACACTTTCCGAACGCGTAATTACCGATTACATTATAATATTATACACACACACACACACACACACACACACACACACACACACACACACACACACACACACACACACACACACACACACACACACACACACACACACACACACAAAATGTCTAGCAAGGCGCTCGTCTCAGCTCTAGGGAGAAAAAGTAGCGAGTTCCAGTAAAACCGGCGTAAAATCACGTCGGTTACAACTGGTTATAAAACGACCATTTCGTACATGTAAACAAGTTAAAATTAACTAGACGGAATTGCTCCCGTTACAACTTATTTTCGCTGGCGTCAACTATCAGTGACGTTTTTGTACGCGGTTTCTTTTCGTTTCGAACGAATTAGTTTGATTGTGAATTTCATTGCCGAAGGTTTTTTCGTCGACATATTATCATACACAAACACGTTCAATAGGACACACGCAAGTAACGTCTAGGACGAGTAGTGACGAACGAGTTTTGTACGAATTGTTGAAAACGCGTTCGGATAGTTACGGGCGTTCGTAGCAAACGAAAATCGAACGGTCGGACGAAATTAAATCGACGGAAACGCTCAATTTCGGCGAATTAAAATAAATAAATCGTCGACTTATCCGAGGTGTTAACATCGGCGTACGTATATTGGGTGGAACGAACGGTGTTGGCGATTTTCGTCGTCATTGGCAATAACGCGCTCGCGATCGGTATTATTATTTTCGCTATTAATCGATTCGTAGCGGCGACGTGGGGAAAATTGATTCGAAAACATTTCGCGCGCGCGTATTGTGGGCGACCGTTTATAACGTTACGATAACGCGTGTGTTACGCCGGGTGAGTGTGTAGGGGGGGAAGGCGGGAGACCCTACGGACACACAAACCTTGACCGTGTCCACGGGGAACTGGATCGAAACGCGCGCAAATGCGTATCCTACGTACGTAAACCGTGGAATAATAACGGGCGCGCGCGCGCGTGTGTAGTATTAATCGAATTAAATGTGGGTTAAGTGAACGTATACACCGAAGGCGTTGTGGCGCTACGTGCGGTGTGGAGGAACCGGGTGGATAGGAGGGATCTTGGCGGACAACCGCGTCGCCGGGGCACGAATAAAAAATATCGTCCCAGCGGCGAAAGGGCGAATAATCGACGATTAAAAACGGCAAAATGAAAAAAACGACGGGCGCGCGTACACGCGATTATCGCGTGTAGAAGAAAGTCAGTCGCAAAAACGCTCGGTGGTGGCAAGGCGCGGACGACACAACCCTACCGGCGGCGACGGCGATCCAAACGCGTTTTCCCGCCCAAATCGAAAACTACCGTCGTCAGAGAACCGGACGTCAATCGCGGACCGTCTCTTATTCTACAAAAAGCGTTTTTACCTCGCGAGTGTCGAGTGAGATTTTAATCGAAACGGCAACGAACTACGTATACGGTAAATTTACGCTCACCACGGTCGTTCTAAAATGACGAATACTTATTACGTAATAATCGCGACGGACTCGCGAACGAAAATTATTAATAACCGTATCCGTCGAATGACCTTTGGTAAAATTGTATATTAATTCGTTCCCGGGATTCGATGATTGGCAAAATGATTGGTAATCCGATAAATCTATTCGCCTTTCGTGTTTAATGTGTAGAACGACGACATCTTTTTCGTTAATCGAAGCGGAGAGCTTTGATAATCTAATATTTTTTTCAACACGGAAAGCGACCGTCATCTGTACTTGTATTAGACGAACGTCGTTTGTGTCGAAATTGTAACGTCGGGGAACGTCGTGGATAATCAGCGGGACGTTTAAAATGTCTAAGGAAACGTAGTATTTCCTGTTTTAAATACATTTGGGAATTCGCTCGAGAATTGCGCAACTTTTACGAACGTAGCTGTCTAGATCGTCCGAATATAATTGCGCTCGTCAATTACTCAATTGGGATTGTGCGTACGAAATGGGAAATAAAGTTCGAGTATTTACGACTCACGTGGCCACGGCAAATACGCCCAAATAAAGTCGAACGACTTGTACGCGATCGTATTATTTATGGACGGAAAACACATGGTGTACAAACAATAACCGTTGTACGAAAACGTATTATCGTTATTGCAGACCGATCGTCTACAAGCTTGACATTGAACACGACGCGAATTATTTTCGTATCGTATTTTCAATATCGTTATAATTTACCGCGTACTTTTATTTCGCGAAATTAACGAACAAATTCAGTGTTAATTTGAGCGTGAAAAAGTAGATATTTTCCGTCCGGTTCCTACTACACATTTGCCAGTTTGCGATATTGCTCCACCTCGCCACCGTTAAACGCAGCCCTCAAAGGTATTATTATTAATATTTCAACGATTTGATTAGACGTGATTTTGGTTCATTGTTGGAAATTCGAAAATTTACTTGATCATCATGTACATTCGGTGGTGACCTAAATACCATTCGTGCCTCGTACCAGATGTGAGCGTCGTGAAATTACTGTGATGGTGGGTGGTTGGGGTGGGTGATAGTTGTCGTTGAGTCTCGAATAGTGGAGGGAGGGGAGGTCAAAACTCGTTGAGTATCGTGAATAAATTGTACGAGATATCAAATTTCAACGGTTAAATTCGAACAAAGGCAAAACAGGTTTTTTTTTAAAATTGATATTCAATTCACCCTCTTTCTCTCTCTCTCTCTCTATAGACTTAATGTTTTCTACTATTCTAGCATATTTTTGTATTTTTCTTGACGCGCAGCATCGTCGTTACAATATCGAAACGGCCGATTTCGCGAAAATAATATATTGTGTTTGGGTACACAAAACGAGACCTATACAACGTACACATGTTTATCCGATTCGGCCGACTAACCCTCCCGTGTCCCGACAAACGTCCCGAATAATGGCGGTGAATTCTTCAGGTCGGGATGACGGTAATAACAATAATTGTTCCGGGTACCGGCGGACGATGGTACGAAATATTGAACACCACGTGTTCGTGCCGCACAAGTCGAGTCAAACGAAGTGGTCGACGGTAAATTTTTTTCCCGGAAACAAGGCGCGTAGAATATACGATGGCAATGGCGTGCAAATCGGACGATATATCAAAATCCGCGACAATTCACAGTATTATCGATTTCACTAGACCGTATTTTCTATATATATATATATTATACGGTATATTCGTCGTACAAAGATAAACGCTAACAAATTGTCGACATTCGGTACTGGCACCGAATCGTATAAAAATATACTTAGTGGTATGGGTAAAATAGCGGCTTTGGATACAAATGCCCGTTACGAGGTAAATATGTATTTCACGTATTTCAATATGTATTATGGATTCCATACGGATCGAACTGCAAATCGTTCGCAGTGAATCAGAAGCGTATGACGGGGGCTTGGTTCGGATTTTATGTTTTTAATTTTCAAAACCACTTTTGAAACCGCAGTACCGCCGTATATACGGGTAATAACTGTAAATATTCGTCTCGTCCTGTTGTACGGTTCAACATCCAATATATTTGCTTTCCGTCGGGCCACAATTTCTACACCGTCCACCGTTGTCGGTATTTCGGTGAAATTATTGACAACGGCGAATTCGGATAAATTGGACGCCGTGAAAAAGCTGAAAAGCCGTTTGAAAATTTAAAATCGAAAATTAAAGAGTCGCGAATAATACAACAAAGTGCGTAAGGTATCAAACACGTTCCGACTTCATAATGCACCACATGTGACCGCAGTGCTTACACGCAATTTTACGCTTTGCAATAGTTCAGTATACATATTATACATTATAATATACACTCGACGATAACGAACGGGTAAATACGAAACGTAAAACGAATAAACCGGAAGAAGTTGAAACGCCGTTCAAGAGTAATAGGGGCAAAAAATATCGCGCGTTCACGTCGTAAAAACCGTCTTGACTGCCGTTCTCTTTAGTAAATCAAAAATGTACACACGCGTATACATTTTAGACGATCGACTTTGAAATATAAAATTGTAGGTTTTCGCGGCGAGTAATATTTTCATCGTCAATTAATACACACGCCGCGCAGTGTACAAACGATTTCCATCTCGTTTATGTTCGTCGGGGCAGTTAATTATTACCCGTCGACGTTAATTTTCGTAATACGGACTATAAACGCTCGAACCAAAATAGAAACGAAAAACGCGTACAAAAAGTCGGTTTTCCAACATGGCGTCGGAATAATTATGAACGAACGTGTCTCGTAGGAGCGATACGCTCGTAATCCAGACGAAAATCTCCGGCTTATACGCTACACGCACGGCTCGCGATATAAACCTTTTAATCGATGACAGTTCGCGGAAAACGTATCTCACGAGTTCGGTTCAACAATACACTCGAAAACGAGTTCCGCGGCACCGATGTACGTAACGTCTATTACGTAATACGACGAAATTCGTATTTCATTCGTCGAACGCGATTTATCAATCGTTTTAAACGCGTACACTACGGCGAACGTGCCGCGAAAATGTACTATTTCAAGTTGCACGGCCGGAGTAATATTGTGAACACAACCGTTGCGCACCGTCGCTTAAAGTAATAAAAAATCCTCGCGGGATATCCCGTATTATTACGCGTTACTAGACTTAAATACATAATACGTCGTTTCGCAAACGAAAAAAATACTCTTTGCCCGTTGACACTGTACGACTGTACATATAAGACTTTTGGGAAATATACGTACATTATGCGATTGCGCGTGCTTTGTATTAACGTATTAATATGTGACGACGAAACTGGGACGATATTTTTGAAAAAACGGAAAGGCCACGTAGCAGCGATATAACGTATGAGGGTTGTCTGAAGTGTTCGGCTAAACATAGAAACGAATATTTTTCCGGTCGAATTTTATTTTATTTTTCGGCGCGGTTTCATCTCAAACCGATACGCTTTTTCCTAGGATGGTTTTTCTAACCTTTTCAAGCCTTCCGAATAGTAGTTGTTTACCGCGCCGTATACAAAATAAGCGTTAAGTTATCTCGAGATATCTTCCTACTTTAGGAAACGGCATATAACCGTTAGTAGTCAGATTTAGCGAATACGACGGACGAACAACCATTTCGAACTGAAATTCGTTAATTTTAGCCCCTCGGCGGTCGTTGTAGTTGTCGTCTAGTACCGTTTGACGACTTTGTTCAGTGGATGTCGCCATTATCGAGTGCCCGGAACGTTCGTTCGTCAAATAAATTGGTACGACCACGCGTTTGGTTTCCGCCGCGCGTCTTTTAACAGTAGCAAATGGCAGTCCTACGTATAAGTCAATTTTAATTTGTGTAGTGCCTTTTAAATGCGAGAATTTAACCACTGTACGGTATCCAAAATGTACAATTTCTACGAAAACACTGACAATCCACTAGCATACATTTTGATCGATAAATACACGTGTACACGTATATTATAACGTAAAAAAAAATACTCCGTTAAAATATAACCATATATTTGACTAGAACGAAAATTACTAAGTCGGTAGCGTTCTCGCGTCGTTGCGCACATGAGTGCACACACAAATAAGGCAAAAGTTGCGCAGTTTTTCGTCATTGATAGCTATGAAGCGTATATCATAACTGTACCTATATAGCCAATGTTACGGAACGTAATTTAATTAATTTAATACGGAACGTACGTTTAATGTTCACGATAGGTTATTTTTTCGAAAATAAATCGTTTTCCAAGACATTCTAGTGCGTGCACGTTCGAGTGTCTTAAACGCGTAAACGTTCCACGCAACTTTAGAAACACAATTAAATGCACTGGGAATCGCGTTGGAAATTAGCGTCGCTCGTCACATTATTATTATTATTATTATCATTATTATGCCGCAGTAAAACGGAATAAAGTAAATAACGAAGAAAAAAATATCCCGCACAAAAGTATCCGGCCGAAGGTTATTCGTTTCTGTATATCATTATATGCGATGCGCGTATTATTCGTTATACACATATAAGAATTGTGTACGGTTTCGATGGACATAATGTATCCGTGTGTGGAGTCGTTCTGGTGTTGCGCGGCGTCTATGTGCCGGTGCATATTTGCAGCGCGCGTACGCGCGTGCGTGCGTGTCTATAATTTATTGTTTATTCGACCGTTGTCGTGCGTATAATACGTATTATTTAAAGAACCATAATAAAAATAGTGGTAAAAACGACGAAAAAAAAAAGAAACACGTAAAACTTAACGATCCGAAAGAGCCGACGATTTATGTAACGCGTACGTTTTCTCGATTCCCCGGACGACCGGACGTCCAATAGATCGGCACAAGTCCGACGACGACGGTACGGAATAGCGACGGACGCGTGAAAATAATATTGTTCAAGAGGGGGGGGGGTAGGCGGTTACGCGGTACGCGATGTGTATACCGGCTACGGGGACGACGGATTTCCGCTCTATACCGTTTTCTATGGGCCTGGCGAAACGACAGATTTTCGTTGTGCGAGTAGGTGGCATATAATGCCGTACGCGAGCGCGACGATGGAACCGGTTACTTTAAAACGCGACATTACCACGGTAGTATTTGAGACACCGAAAACGGGCTCATTCGATAATTCGCGCGTTGGCCCGTGTAACGTTACTGTTACACGACTTTAACGAAATTTCACGACACGCGCAGTGTCGTAATGAACGCGTTCTACTCGAAAATAATATACATATTGGTTTACGAGTACGATTATTAACGATCGCCGCAAAACTAGAGGAAAAACCAAAATATTTGATGGACCCGCCGGACGGTCGAACTTACGCTTAGACGGGACCCGATACAATATTACACGGGAGCTCCCCCCCCTTTCGTACTTCGTCAGCAATATTTTATAGTATCATCGACTTACAAGGAAACGACGTCGCACATTTATACGACTCTGGAAAAATGCCCTGTCGATAGGAGCAATTATTTGGGCGGGTCATGCGTAAGCGCACGTACAATAATAATAACGAATTTGTTAACACTCCGCATAAAACTCAAGGTAAAATAAATCACGAAACAATGGAGTTTCCATTTTTTTTTTTTTTGTATTCGAAGTATAATTAATTCAAATTCGAACTAGTCCGAAATATTTCTCAAGCTCGCCGTTTTATTTTACAAAATGTACGTATACGTACTGCGTCATATATTATACAACGTACGTATTATCCGGCATTATTGAATAGACGTCAAAATCGCGCGACGGACGTTGGATATTGTCAACAATATACCGTCTATAATATTGAAACGAAATACGCGATAAAATACTTCGGTATTTTACTCCGACTAAAAGTTGATAATTCCGTATTCTCCGAAACGATATGTTTCAATGTTATAGCCCGGACGGACCATTTACGTAGTATAAATTTGCTGTTAATAGAACGTGATGAGCCGACGTTTCGAAAATTTTCCAAAATCGCCGGTCGATAAATTCTGCGTACGGTGTGTTTCATACTAAATAAACGTCACGTGGAACGAAAACCTTTCTCGTCATACCGTCAAGTTTGTCTCAAACGGCGACGCGCAATTGAATGTACCGAATGTTCGAAAAATTGATCTGAACTGGCGCGACGGGCCTCCTGATACGTGTAATACACGCATACGCGCTAGTGAATGTCGTTCCCTCGGGGGATTTGCGGTTTTGCAACGCACGTCTATTATGCGCGTCAGTTTTGACGTTTTACTAATGTATTTAAAGATAATTATATATATTATACGGAGACCAGAACTAAATTGTAAACATAAATAGAACGTATATTTGTTTTAATTAAATTAAAGTATCTTTAAAACATTTTCAAATGTATAGATTTATCATATATACACTTGAACATTCAGACTATGATGAATCATATATCAGTATGTATATATAGTGTATATATATATATATATAAAGCGAGGAAATAATTCCATCAATTGTTTTATCTTCGTTCGTTTTTAAAAATGATTTTTATTGTTCACGTCATTTTGGCGACACTTGCATGAGATGATGTAAACCAATATTAAACACGTTATGTTTTGATACTATTATGATTTAGAGTGATAGTGGAACATAAATTTGTTTAACCTTTATAGTTCAGCCCTCCCAAATATATATTTAATTTAACTATTATTAAATATAAATATCATAACGAAACTTTTTATTAATTTTCTGTCAAACACTTATTTGATATGTACTTATTTAACTTACTTTATACATTATACCATTAATATTATTAAAAGAGAAAATTAAATTAATTATATCATAGACGTAATATTTTATATATATATATATATATATATATATATAGTTTCGAGTTACGACGGTTGATAATTATAGTTTTTACGGTATATATTAACATGTGACGTATGTGCAGAATTAGAAAATTAGGCTATGTGCCCGTGTCATCATTATGTATTCCATTTAATATCCGCGCCGAATTAAACTACGAGAATCTCAACAGTAATAAATAAATGTGTGTGAGTGTGTCTGTTGTACCCATTTTCGTAAGACTGTAGGTATTAATTTAGTGTAAGGTACGTAATCGTTTAATTCGTGTAACTTAACCGTATAGTCAGTTTTACACGCAAAAACGTATTGTAAATATTATCGTCATTTTGAAAACGCGTATAATTCTTATAATAATTAAGGTTCCGAGTCCGAAGGTTTTTACTTACAAAAAATATTAAGTTTTACAATTAAGGCGCCATATACATACATACGTTAAGCGCCAAATTTTACCGATTTAACAAAAAACATACGAAACCCAACTATAAAACTATCGGCGATATTTCAACCTTCTTAGGACACGTGAATGGGAGGCGGACGAGTAATCGTGAGCGTGTTTAATCTAAATGACTTTCTTACAATATGGAATAGAACGACGGGAGGGATTACGTGGCGGCGCTGTTCCTTAAGTGGAAATTCGTTCGCACTCGACGGCGGGTCACGTGTCTCTCGTTCACCGTGTCCACGTGCTTTATGAAAAACGCGACCTCGTGGCCGTCACCGCCGTTAGCGGCTTCCGCCTGTCAGCGCGCGATAACAGGTCACGTCGCTACAGATAACAATTATATTATACTATCGGCGTCGGTCTGGTACTCTGGTCTACGCCCGTCACACTTTCAAAACGTTTATTATCGAAAAACAATGCCGTACTCACCGTTTCACATACATATACACGCGCGATATATAATAATTGCAATATTTATATCGTATAAATAATTTGTGTCGGATACGATAGCGAGCGTACGCGGACCGTTTCCTCTACTACGCAGTGTGTCAGTGACGTACTTAACGGTACGCAGAGCGCTTAGTTTTCAAAACCGTTCCAGAAGTACAATACAAATGTTGATTCGGTTCGCGAACGATTTTATTATAATTACGCGCCCTCCGACCAGTTGGAGAATGTTTCGGACATATTGTTGAAATCAAATTGACGAACGATATTTCAGCTAAAGACTTCGATGTCATATAAAACGTTTAATATTCATAAATAGCGCGTAATGTTTACGAAAACGACGTTTCACTTTGTAAATTTGTCGCATTTTTACGACCCGAACAAAATTATAGATAGTGTCGAATGTTCGATTCCAAAAATAATTTCCCGCTTACGTGCCCGCAATTGGTAACGATTATAATTACTCTATCGTCGTAAGACAATAGTGAGGTTGTGTGCAAACCGAGCAAATCGATTCCGAGATGACCTTGACGTGTCTGATAAACTGAGAATCTACGACGCCTCGTCCCAAAAACTACTATTATTATTCGATCGAAATTTCAAACATTTCACCAAACTTTCATTAGTATAAAAAATATAAAAATTGAGTTTTTCGTTGGCCGCTACGGCCATAGATTGTCGTCAAACCAGTTCATTTTTTATCCTGGAACAACCGATGAACCCGTCTACGAACGAACGTAATCAAACGATTTTCACGTACCTAAAGAGAGTAATATACGTTACAAGTTCCGGTTTAGTATAAATTATTCAACGTTAACGTGATTTATGTGCGGAATCGTGAACCCGAATTTTCCAGTGTATTGTTGTTCGTGTATTTGTCATAAAAACATAATCAAAATTACGACGGTCAGTAAAAATAACAAAAAGCAATAACCAATTTCGCGTAAACGGCACACAGTTCGAGAGAGTTTCTACATTTACTTAGCCGGGTACCAATCTCAATATGAAAACTAGGACTAATCCCAAGAGATAACATTTCGTATCGGGACAGCCAAAACGAAATTTAATCAAACGGGAAATGTACTACTCGATTTAAATATTTATATATTCATTTACCTAGCTTAACGCTATATCTTGACAATACTACTACTATACGGAGTCAAAACACGGACATTAACGAATACTTCGATTGATCAGTCGAGATATGGTGTTACAGGCGTATGTTAAGGATTTTTCGGATTTACCGTGAAACGAATGACACAGCCAGTCTTTAATGGACAAAAAGAGGTAAAGGAGTTTTAGATTGAAACGAATAGAGGACATTAACGAATTTCGGACGCGTCGAGCGTAATAACAAATATAACGGCCTGCAAATTACATTATAAACGTTAAGTAAACTCAAAGGTGTAAAAGAGAAAGAGGCGTACCTGGGGGTTTGTGGATAGATAATAAAAGCCATTTATAGAATTATTACGCGCGTGGAATGATAAAGTTAAACGGACCATAGTAAACGCGAACGTCCAACTAGGATACGGCACGCGACGAAGAAGCGTCGCTTAAAATCGAATACAATTTGTTTAGACTAGGACTGACCGATTCAGAAATTTAGGATTGTTGTCACCGAGATATCCGTAAGTACGTGTCAGTCAGATAAAGGCGATTGGCACGAAAAGAATAACGCGAACTTAAATCGCCACACGTCGGGTACTCGTTGAAAAAATACACATTTTCTCAACGCGTACCAACATTACGAGGAGGTGTGCTAACATTTTATAAACCGTTTACGTAGTTCGGTGTTCCAGCAATCTACGACGGACAATAATAATAATAGTTACAGCGGAAACGACTATTCGGAAACGTCGACCGTGATTACATCTCCGCCGGAACAAACGGATGATTTGTATTCGCGTTAATAATTCGGCGATCGTATTAAAAGGCGTTTGTGTGGGCGTCGGCGCCCGAACCGGTAGTAATAGGGACGAAACGGTCGCGTCCCGAAGTGTTATACGATTATAAGGCGTACAAAACGTGTTGTCGCTTATTCGTGCCGAGTTCTGGTACGAATTTCTTGTTTTTAGCCGTTGAACTTTTGCCAGACGTCCAGGAAAACTGTCGAGCCCTTGAACTTTGACACAGTAGCATTTCGCCGCACGTGCGTATTCACAAAATTATTTACACGCATCGCGCACGTGCGCGCGTGCGTGTGTGTGTGTGTGTGTGTGTGTGTGTGTACAACGTCGGGTTTTCAGCGCATAAAAATAATAATAACGTATTATTTTGCGTATAGCCTAAATATCAGAGTTGACCCGTAAATATTTGACGGGGTAACGGAGAGGGGGCTAAACGCGTCACTGGTCATTCTATCGTACACGCGCATATAAATATATATATATATATGTATAATATAATTTATACGTAACTAGTGGTCCCTTTATTCGCCACCGTCGGGCCGCCGGTAGGGCCAAATAGAACTGCTCCTCGTTCGTGACTTTTAGTGGTAACGCCGTGCTATTTTATTATAGAGTTTAACGCAGAACGCTAGCGTCTC
The DNA here is from genome assembly GCA_025469175.1 of Geopemphigus sp. TES_GeoC_2020. Classification (NCBI taxonomy): domain Eukaryota; kingdom Metazoa; phylum Arthropoda; class Insecta; order Hemiptera; family Aphididae; genus Geopemphigus; species Geopemphigus sp. TES_GeoC_2020. The sequence continues at coordinate 14,486 of JAIPRN010000337.1, read as the reverse complement.
CCTCTAGCCACCATCAACGCCTGAGAAATATTCTTGGGCATATTACGTATTAATGAAGCGTATTTGGTTGTCGCCGTACGAAATATTACAGTATAATCGCAGGCACGCCTTGGCGTCGTTTATTGTATGTTTACATTGGCGTACTACGGCCAGACAGTCGAACGAAAAATGTTCTTATTGTATGTAGAAGCTCTGTCATTCTCGCTATACATACACACACACACATATACGAATAGGACTGTTCTACGAGGACCTATCCGGCCCGTTTGCGTTATTCTCGACGCCCCATCATAACCGTCGAAAACTTGAAGCGCTGAAAATGTATGATTGCCTTTCTCAAATTTAAATACCACTACTTTATATCTATGTGTATTTCGTTTTCCTCGTCCACGATTTGGAAATGACATTGTGCGAATACATTAATGTAGCGAAAACAAATTTGTTACGCGTTCCGCGTTTTCCCCTACCCCGTACTTTGGTGCCTATTCGGCGACGCGAGTTTAAAACGAAAAATAAAAAAAAAACGTTTTCGATTTTTGATTATTTGCATTCAATAGCGGCGGCGATCGATCCGCACTTATGCTACAGAATATAGATGAATCATAAATATCGGATCGGTAAAATTATATTTCGTACTTTTAGACGTAGCCCGTCGTATTATAAATCTTATAAATATTTGATACGTACGTCGTAGCACGTACGTAATAATAATAATACGCGGGGTATTCGTCGAGTCTGAAAGTTGATTAACGATCGACATTTTGAAGAATGGTGTATATCTTTGGGAACTTATTATGGCGTGTCGAAATCATAAATAAATACACGCACACGCACATTTATATAATAACGATGATGGGAGGTTCTATTAAGAGCAACACGTCTATAAAGCACCGATTGAGATTATATTGTAACAATAGAAATAAATTTCATAGAAAAACGTATTAATCAAATTTGTACGAATATATATGTATGTGTGTGTGTGTGTGTGTGTGTGTGTGTGTGTCATGTTTTACATTATACGTATCGTATTATATTTATACACGTTATACGCACTAATTCAATCCAGAGCGGGTTCTGTACATTAAATTCATTTTGTAAGTCATCTTTGAGTTTTATGCGTTCGTTTTCGAATAAATAGAAGTATATTAATTCTCTCGCTGTTCCGATCGTATGGCTACGTACTATCGACGATCAATAATTTTCACGCTTGAACTTGTTCATTGAAATCGTAATTGCGTTCTTAATGAGTACACGCGCGTTCGTGTGTATTCAAAAATACGCGAGCGTCAGTATATGTAGCGTAACGTAAAATTCTATCGTATCATAATCGTTTCGGGCAACTTAAATACGTGCGAATCGTGACGGCCGGAAACGAAAAATCGTCTAGACTACTCGCGTTTAAAAACCCATGTTCGTGTTGCTTATCGACGTGAATTCCGAAACGTCTGGACAAATTCGTCGGTGGTTACACTACTGTCCCGGCAACGTTAATTATCCGTGGCTCGCGCTACCGCGGTGGCCGGAGATGGGAGGGGGCACACGTATAACGACGAAGTTTCCATACAGACGATATTCTCAGAGAAATACACCGAAAATAAATTACGTTAATACGGTACGCTCGATTACGAACCACTCGGTAACGATATAACGTTATGAAGGTAATATTTTGAACGCGCGCTTTGTTTCCCCACGGCGCGCGGCGAGTGGTTACGTGTTTTATACGGTGACGTTGATTTTAATCGAAATCGCGTGGATTCGAAACCGACTTCAATCGGCCACGTGGAAAGAAGAAATTCCGTCCGGTATCATACACCCGAGTTTACCACTCGATCTTCCGCACACGTGTAGGCATCGCTTTATTATATCACGGTCGCTGGTCGTTATACGAAAACGATCTAACGAGCGATAATTATTATTACTTTTCACGGACAATTCGTTTTACTCGTAAAACGTCGATTTCGTTCGTGTACCCCTCGTCGAATTTCGATAAAAAACTATCGATAAACGAGACGGCGCCGCAACGCGTCGCGATACAACATACGCCGAACGGGTCTCGGTCGTGCGCACGTTTCATCATCGCACCCGTTGTGTACGACCATTACTCTCGTTCGTTCCCTTTCTGTCGCGACCTTTGTGATCACAGGCCGACCACCGTGCGTTCCGTGGGCGACTTTGCGCGCGGTTGCCTAATCGTGGCGTCATATTATTGTAATGGAACATAGTAGTAGCGTAGGTACTCATTCCGCGCCCAAAATTTCGGTTTGGTATTGGAATTTTTTTCGTCACGATCGGATACACGGCCTGACACGTGTACACGCGAATCAATATAATATATATGTATGATATACGTTATTGTAACCGATCGTATATGTAGATTGTGCAACGAATAAAAATATAAAGAATAAAATCGTAACAAAAATGGTAACTACAACAATATACGTTCCCCCGTCGTTGTAAAGCTAGTGTCAGCCATCGTAGTGTGGCGTGTATGTGGATAATATAGCGCGTAACGCGCGTCGTCCTATAGGAATACCAGTACAAACTACACGAGATAACGATACGAGACTGGACGAAATTATATATAGAATAGACGGCGATAGAAAGGTTGAAAAAGAGTGAGTAGAGGAGAGAGAGTGACACAGAGGGAACGCAGTGACATGAAACGAAATGCATTTGTAAATAATAATCACGATGCACGGATTTTGGGCGTGACGCGTTTTCTATAAATATACGTGAAAAACGGACGACGCTCGGTCCAATGTTTACCGTGTCGTCGAAAAAGTTATACGATGTCGGATTTCGGCGACCGTTTCACCGAAAATCACGTTCGATTGTTTTTCCTACGAAACGAAAACGAACAAAAATGGCGTCCGTTTCGCGCGAAAACAGAAACATTTCGCTAATTGATCGCGTAAACACGTACACGGTGCACACCCGTAGTTGGATGGTCGGGACTACAAGGAAACGACCGAATCGCGGACGAGGTAACAACGCGCGTACGACGAATGCTCGATTCGTGTTTGGTGGTAATCGCGCGTCTTCTCGGCGGGTACTTACGTAATGGAAATGTTTTCGTTTTATAACGTAAAAATATGGCGGACGGACGAAGAATGTTTGGTGCACGGGTGGTATATAGGAGAATATATCGAGAGACGCGGCAACCGGTTTTCGAAAACATTGTGTACCTAATGCGCGTGTAGTAGGGTACAAGTATGCGAGTACGGGTACCAAACGCGAGATACACTTTCTACGCGACGTCCGCCCGGAACGCGATAAGCGCTTTTCGGATTTCCCATTTCGGCCGTGTGTGTTGGTTGTCGCCGTGGCCTTTTCGACCACGGTCGTCCGTTCAACGTTTACCGTCGACGGTCGTTATCATCGACGACCGTATAGCGTCGTGGATAAGCGTCCGCGGAACCTGGACGGCGACGACGGTTCCGAATGGCGAACCGGTTGCGCGGTTGGTTAACGACAGACCGCGGTCCGGCTGTTCGAAATGAAAGTTTTTCGCCGAAAAAACGGTCGTTACCGGTAACCGCGTTCGGCCGGAATTAATTGCGCCGTAATTAACGGCGATACATTCCGAGGACGTTCCCATATTTACGTTTATATATCGTCGGTATTGTAAACGCGCGTAACGGGCGTTCGTACGAGTGCCGGGAAGATCGAACTATCGTTATCGTTCCGTTTTATTCATCGCGAACGAAAGAAAGTTCGCGCTCGAACATTATACCGAGCGATATCACTATTTAACGCTAGTGTAAAACAAAAAGGAACGTCCGGCGCGTACGATTGTTGAATTTTGACGGGAATAAATATATGGCGTTTTCTGCAATGGCCCGGAGTCGAGACGGCCGGTTGGTGCGCAGATGCACGTGTGTTCGTCGCCGTACCGATTCAAAACAAAAAGGAAAAACTATACCGAATATAACGTTGGCAGACGGTCATAATATACTACGCATGGCGTGGTTAACGTAAAGAGGAGTTATTTTAGAACGCGTTAATAAACGCGCCGTCTTCGAGAACGGAAAAAAGGGACCCGCGTATACGCGCGCACGTGATTTTATTCGTTTCGTCTGGCCGTCGCGTACGCGATAGTACACGGTTGTTTGAAAATCCGGGCGGCGACGTCTTTTTCTCTTCGCGCCGAACGCTATTATTATTATCATTTTTTTTTTTTTTTGTTCGTTATTTATCCGGCACAGTGTCGCGCGACGAATTCGTTTTGCTGGGGGGGGAAGGGAGGGACACATTCTGTCACGATCCCACCAACTGACCGACCCGCGTACAAATAAAAGATAATATACCTACGTGTAGGATATCGCGCGAGTCGTTGTTACGTTCACGCGTCCGATTCGTTTCGACATTAATTTTTCGCCCTTTAAACGCGCCTCGATAGTCCTGACGATTCTTATCGATTTTACGTTTCCTCGATGTCGTTATATATTGCCCGATACAAGACCGTTCGTGCACCTTAAACGGACGTGTCCAGCGGCACCTCCTGGCCAAAGCGCTTTCGTTTACCTCAAAAACAACGTAATATTTTTCATCGCGCAAACACCTAGAGCCGACACGAATTTCGCGGATCCGTCTGTACCGCGCGTCCGTGCGAGTTTCGCGCCGATTTATTTCGCTTTATTTTTATACCGTTTGAAAAAAAATCGATTATTATTAGTCTCACCTGTACGCCCCAACGCGCGCGTAATTCTACCACCTGTACGGTACCATCTACATAATACGATATACCGGAGTTCAGAATTTTCATTTTTCCGTGCCGTGCACACCGTTCTCCGCGTTTCGGGATTAAAACGACAAATTAACCTTGTCGTTTTCGGTTTTACTCATCGAATAAAACGGTGGAAATAAGGTCAAGTACGTCCGGGCGACCCGACGAACAAAATGTGTTAAATCATTTTCTTATCCACTATTGTTAAACGATTCGATTTTTAATTTAGGTATATAATTTATAGTTACGACGATCGCGTAGTCGGATTTTTCAATCTTGGAAATCGCCGTTTTCATAAATCATTCTCTGTAGAGATCTACGGCGATCCACGAAACAAACGGAATAATCGCGATGGATCGAATATAATATGTATATATATATTTATTATTTTCGAGTAGATCGGTAAACAAATACGTATTTCGTTTTCGCTATATTTTTTCTTAATTAATAAATATGAACAAACAAATTATTCCTTTTGAAAAAATCAACGATAGCGCGTAAAAAATAGATTTCGCAATTATCCTATACAGAGTTAATCGCATTTTTTAAAACATTCGTTCGGTTAAACAGATTATCGTGACGTTTTACGGTGCGCCGTGATTTTGTTGAACTCGTGTACGTACGCTACACGTGACTATCGGACACGGGTCGTTCCAGATTTGTCGTCGGTTATCGAATCGCGGGAACACTGCAATGTCAACCGTATTCTTTTTCGGTGAACGTTAAGATTTCGGAATTCAATAAAACCGCTTCCGGAACGTTTCGCGCAATTTCGGACCATACCGGTACACGTACCGGGAACACGCGGCCGGCCAGTCCGATATCCAACGCCCATTATCCCCCCCACACCGATCAACCCGCGCGTATACTGTTACGAAAATAAAACCGCGAGTCTCGAAAATATTCTACACTCCTCCTCGTCGTCGTACAGGAACCCATTTCGTATAATCGGCGTACACAACAACATACGCACGTAGCAACCGGCTATGACGGCAAACGGATTGTTGTCGCTCCGTGTGTGTGTGTGTGCGTGTGTGTGTGTGTATAATTTTCTTCGCGTACGTTAATATTATAAGAGTCGATCGATTGTTGTCCGCGCGCATTGGCCAAGTACGACCGACGCGTACGTACGCACCTCGGGGTCGATTTTTGTATTTACATACGTCAATAATATAGGCTCGTAAATAATACCGGCCGTAGCTTGTTTAACGTACTTATATACTTATATACTCTCTATACACACACACACACACACACACACACACACACACACACACACACACACACACACACACACACACACACACACACACACACACACACACACACACACACACATACACATGCGCGCGCGCGCGCGTGTATAACGCATTATGGAAATGCGGCGTAATTTTGTCACGGCTAGGTAGGAGAAAGAAAAAAGGCATTGTATGCAAAACGGCGCGCACACCCGTACGAATTTCGTCTGCGCCGGTAAATGTCTCCTCGTGGCGACAGCGGCTTCTGCCTCTCCCCCACCCCAACCCGAACGATTTTCCGCGTCCGGCACCGACAACGACGAAGACGCTCGACGGCGCCGTTAACTTATTTCCTACATCACACGCCGCGATCGCGGTTTATCGTCGTCACGCGCTTTTCCCGTCCCGCGGATTTTCTCACGTCCGACGTCCGTCCTATCGTCGTCGTCGTCGTTGTCAAACGCGCGTGACGATTCCGTTCGGAACGCATACACGACCGTATCATATTTATCGTCCACGTTTATATATAACGCACACGTTCGCGGACGGTCGAGATCTTTAAAGACGCGCACGTACCTACGACACACACACACACACAAACGGTACGCACGTACCGGACGACGAGCCGCTCGAATTAATATTCCGGCGGTAGCGCGCGCGTTTTTTATAATTACGATCGATGAAATTCGCGTGCGAACCGAACCAGCTTGGGCCGCCCGGCCGGAGTGCCGTCACGCGATTTTCGATCACGTGTATCGCGCCAGGGGGGGAGGGGGAGAAAATGGTCTTTTACTACGGTCGGTAGACCGGGCACGCGGCGCTAACGAACACGTGGTTGGGTGACGGGTGGAGGGCTGAGGGGGTATAAATAGTAGTCAAACTCAGTGCCGGCTAATGCGTCGGCTAATAAATTAACGGACAACAACAATTTTTAGGGACGGCGTACCGGTGGCGACAATCAACTAACGTGACCTAAAATAATTCGAATTTATTATTATTGTAGCCAGGTAGTTATTACTAATAATAGATTCGCCGTTTAAACTACTTTCATTATTTTAACAACTTTTTGTCGTCGTCGTTGTTGGTATATATATACATACATACATGCATAGAAATGCGCACGCGACGACGCGTTAAGAAACGTTGTTCGATACATTCGTTATACGACGAAAGTTAAATTTTCGAAACAATAATGTTTCCTAACGTTCACGTGTTATTTTTAGGGAAACCGTACGGTACACGTATATTATTTACCTGTCTAATATACACGTTTATACGATACGCGTGCGTACGAATATTTTGGAAAACGAGTGTTTGAAACATAAGTGAAACGGAGTGATTCGCGCCGTTGCGTCCGTTTAAATATAATCGATTCGAAGTGTAATTTGACGTTTTCACAAAAGCGAAGACGACGATACCGCGGTGTATAAATTGAAACAATGGCGTAAACTAGGCGAAAAATGAATTAGAACGACGTTAACGAACGAACGAAACGCGTTAAGGCCATGTGTGAACAATGCCCGAAGCCGGGCACCGTGAATGGCAAACAGTCGAATTCGATTCGACTGTCGGATACGGGCCCCGGGCCGCGATGATAACGAACCGCTGTTACCTCCACGCCACGCGGAACCTAACGGCCGATATATACATACACGTACGTTTTATTTTTTAAACGTTTGAGTAATTATTTGGATAGCGTTAGGGCGCACACGTGCAGCGGGTAAACTTACCGACGACGATGTTTTTTCGGTTTATTTCCAGAGAATTTTTCTACGAAATAAATTCGCGAAACGGAGGAATTAAGCGAAAAGGAACCGCGGAAACCTCGGGCCGATTAGCGTTTACGACGAATTCTCGGCACGGTGGCGATTACGGGGAAACTATTGTAATACGGTACGGGATTATTGTTAGTAAAACGTACCGGGCGAGTGGCGGACGGACGACACGCACTACACGACTGACGACGGAGACTCCGGTGCGAGCACGGACGAGACACACACACACACTCGCGCGCGCGCGTATATACTATAAGACGGTGTATCGGCGACTGTCGACTGTGCGCGACCGGTCGGTCCGTCGGTCGGTCGGCAGTGGCGACGGCGGTGGCGGCGGAACGAACGAGGACGTCGGGGCCATGTGTTGAATACGGACGATTCCGCCGTCCACGGACTGCAGTTGTACACCCTCCGACGCTCTATGCACCGGCCACGACATAATACTACACCCCTTCTCCGCTACACACGCACGCCCGCACACGCACACACACACACATGTACCTCACCACCTTTCCATGCCCACGAACGAGACCACTAAAACCGACGCTACGGACCTTTTTCACGCAGTCGGACGTGCGCGTTGCGTAATAATAAAATCATATCGATAAACGTAAATGAGCGCGCACGCTCGTGTGAACAATAGCGTGTTTAGTATCCAAAATAGTTACCGGATAGGACGGCGGCGAAGTTTTGATCGAAAAACCGAATTTACCCGTTGGCCGGCAATTTCGGTGGAATGTTTTCAGAGGCGCTAGATTTAAATTGCGTTTATTTTAAGTCATTCTCGCGCAAGTAAACCGATCGAAACCGTAAATCGGGTAATTATCTAAATATTTCCACGCCAGTCGTAATGGTGAATGAAATACCTAGCGATTACTATACGACAATTATTCCTCTTAATTTGTTTTCAACCCTATCTAAAAAAAGAACACCGTCTTTTTCATTACTATGTTCGGTATGATAACAAACCGAAATTATGGCGCATAGTTTACGATAAAAATTTCAATCACAATGTTATTCCCAAAATGTAGACGCACGGAAACTTTATTTGTAAAATGATAGCGTTATTGTTTGTCAGTTTTATTAGTTAATTTTGCATTACACCGTCTCCATAACAATGTAAAATAGTAAAGTCGATATATTTTTACTATTCAAAGAATTAAAACCAAAGGCGCCTAATATTCCACAAGCAAACTCGTCATTTATGTCGAGTCGAATATTGGTTTCTTAAGTATATCTTTTTTTAATTCTCCACGCGATACGGGTTTTCAGTAAATGCAATATCGATTATTATTTACCTGACGAACGTGTAAAGAATATTTTAAGTTAAATTGTACGTTTAAATATATATATATATATATATATATATATATATAAAGTGACTTACGGAAATCAAATACAATAAACTTTTTGTTCTGTTCAATATTTTAGCCTCTCAATTTTTAGTTTTATTTTTCAAATAATTTTTACACTTTTGCGTCACAATAAACGTTTTTTTAATTATAAGCAAATCGAAATGAAAAATTAAATATTTTATTCTCCTTTTGTTTTGAAATCGTGCTGGCTTTTTTGTAAATACAATTTGAAGGAAAATTTCGGCTTATATAACTTATTATTAGGTTAAATATTTATAAGTATATATTATAAATATTATATATTCGCTTATTTACGAATAAGTGAATGTTATTCGACAGCGGTAAACTTATAAAATCGAGGACCACTAGATATTCGGGCGTCAGCAAAATAAACGATGCGGCGATTTATAAACTTCAAAAAATCAACGTTTAATTTTTTATAACAAACTTCATCGTCGCCTTTTGTAACGTACGAATTTATAAAATAGTTATTTTAGATTATAATAGATTTCAATATTGAATAGAATAAAAGTTATTTACTAGGACTCGAATGTCGTTGCAGTAATGTTATTGAGAACAAATTGATCGCGGCCACGCGTTTAAAAATCCCGAAAATCGAGGCAAACATATTTAATACTACGCGTAAAAAATAAATGGAAACAATATTGGGCCTAGTTAGGTTTAGTATTTACAGAAAGACTAAAATATTATAAATATTCACGTATAATTATTTTATAACATGTCATTTAGTAATATCGAAAATGTCGTAAAACTGTTTCAATAAGTATCGGAAACGCGAAAAACGTCGAGAATACCCAAATAGAATATCGACAAAGTTGAACCGAATATCGAAAATCGCGTTATGTCGCGCCGAAAACGTTTAGATTTCCGCTCGTACGTACGCCAAAGAAACTCGAAATTTACTTAGCGACAATATTAAATAGTGACAAGTAAAATAACATACCCTGGCTATTGCCATTTGTCGGTACTCCGTGGGACTGTGTGTATATTTAACATTTCGAGGAGAATCGATTTTATTCGCGGCGTATATTCGACGCGAACGTTCGACCGACGGGTACATAGAACGAAAATTAAACGCGAAAAAAAAACAACGCGTATCTGGTAAGTAATGACATTTGACGGGACGCGTGTTGCACGATAATCGGCCGGAAACGCAATATATCGTCCACCACACACTTGACGGCAGCCCAACGCGACTAGAATTGTAACGAACATACAAGTAATCGTACGAATAATAATAAATTCGTATCGAAATCTCCGACCATATCTCGCTCGGTTATTGTTTGTCAGTTTCGCCGAGTACGAGGAATCGACGTAATGTGTAAATAGTATTCCGGTTTTTGTGTCGTTTTCGCTTTACGCGTGCCCCGCAAATGGCGTTTCATTACGTTACGTAAAACGTTTATTAAACATATCGGGATACCCTTACGGGTTTTTTTTTATTTTTTTTTTTTTAATTTTTATAACGCGTCGAAATGATACAACGCCGAATTGTTTTGTTATACGTTTGAATTAAAAAAAAAAAAAATTAACGTATCGTCTTTCGATATACAATTGGTACGCTATTCTTTTTGTTCGTTTTCGCTACATTTACTAATAATTATACGTTTTTGTAATATTCGCAAAATATAGTTATATACAAATTACAGTTATATAGTATATACAAAATATAAGTCGTTATAACGCGCGTAATATCGTTTATAACACGTACAAATATATACGCGCCCCGATAAACAGAATATACTCGTGTCGAAATCGAACGTTACACGTTCTACTACGTAACATTTTCGACGTTCATTCGTCGTAAGATCTATCTCGTTTTCGAATACTTTATTTCGCGAGCGATTCAACGCGAAAATTGTAGAAAGATAATTGTAATCGTTTCGGCGACGTTTGACTATGTATGTCGTTTCGCCGTCATACGATACGTTGTTAAAAAAAACAACCAGTAATCAGAAATATAACGTTTTCGTAATTTCCGAATTGTTTAATTCGTTTCGAATTAGGTCGACTTAATGCCCTAGTACCGATAATTAATACGTTCGGTATTATAATCGCGCGACTAGTGCTTTCATAAAATTTATGACGACGTTTCTCGTTTCGAAACATTTTATACAACAATATATTACTAATAAATCCGTACTTACATACCCGACGTTACGGAATTGCGATGCGCCGATAATATATTAAAATATTTAAACATCTCCGTTGTCCAATGGGAATACGTTTGTTGAACTCTCTAAATACCTTCGTTGACGAATATTAACGATAGAAATCGTCCGTATTGGCCAATAAGCCAATAAGTAGCCCAGTTTTTGAAACGTACCTATTTCGTGTACGCATTATTTTTCGAACCACATTGTTTATACGATTCGTTATACACGCGACTTTATTTCGCTAGCCTATAATTATTGTTTCCCGAATACACGTATACGGTTATTTAGACGACGTTTAGTACTCGTATTTGTAGTTCGTACAGCCATCACGGAAACAAAAAAAGGAATTATTCAAGGTTTATCAAATCGAATTCGCGAATAAATCGTTTCTTGTAATACTTATTGAGTTCTCAGGGACTTTTTTTTAAAGGTATATCACCATAGAATGGGCAGAGCGATTGCGCTCAGATAAAATAATGAGAACCGGCAAATTACGCGCGATCGATACGGCAGTTCCACGAAGAGAAATAGAATAAAACTAGCCTTTACGTCATGGTTTTTGTTAGCGAGGAAAATCACAAAACACTAGAGGTGAAATTAATCGGCCATTATTGTTCGATAAACATAGATAAATTCCGTAAATTAATTTCGAATTTCGTGCATCGAACACTGAAATGTTTTAACGAGAAAAATAGAAACGTCCGTATCTCTGTGGCCCGCATCGTTCGTGAACTAACCTTTTTACTTTACACTTTTATTTCAGTGTACCACGTTTACGCGGCATTGTGGAACGTGGAATTTTTATTTTTTAAGCGACGCGATATTATCGTATCATTCTATTTTCCATTTCAGTAGACCGCGTAAACGCGTAGTAGCCATTCGTAACAGCGACGTGATGATGTGCATACAATAGGATAGTTCGAGTGTAAATCAACGCGCAACATGTTCCTCTCCGTTTTATAAATAATGTATTTTTCTTCTTCTTCGTCGCTGGGCTACGTCGACAAAAAACGAAGTAATTGTCGTGCACAGCATCTTCGGTTCGAATCCACTTTATTAAGAATTCCGTCTCACGTATAGGGACGAGGCGAGTACGACCGGCTGGCTACATCGCCGCGATAGACACTAACTGTCGTTTCCATCCCATTACAGACAATACGAGTAGCACCATTCGTAGGTACGAAATGGAATCGCCACAATACTACGAGTCACCGAACATACCGCCTACTACGAACAATTTTTTTCGTCATAATTATAACGAAGAACGTTTTTCACCCTCGAGTTTGTACAATACGAATAAATCGTTAACACGGAGCAAATAGAACAATCAATACAGACGCCGTAATAATAAAGACGCATAATAATTGTATATAGGGCAAACAAAACTAAACCAATAGAATTGAGACGCGCGGGAAATAAATAATAAATTAACGGCATACGCAAATCGTATATAAACTACGCGATTGTCGTCAGATCGATTTCCCTCGAATAGTAATAGGCATAGATTTCGAATTGCGCGTTTAAATTCGTCTCGAGCAGTCCTCATCGCGATTACACGTACGCGATTATCCGCTCCGTGATTTAATCGTACTACTCTACCGACGGACCTACCACTCAAATTGAAAGAGGCTTAACGTCACGGATCGAAAATTACCGCGCTTAGCCGAAGTTTTGGGCCTTTTGAATTCAACAATTTTTTTCGTTCCCGTAATCGGCTGTGATAAAGTCACGATCGTGACGCGACCACAAATGCCGCGGTATCTGGACACTCGTCTTCGCCTCAACAAACGATTTAGAGACGGTGTTGCTTCGTCACGTTCGGGCATTGTGCTTGGAGAATCACCAAGACGAGGAAGTGTCCGGGCGTTAGTATGGACAAATTGAAAGAGAGACGTTAATGGGCGAGAGCTTAAAATTGTTTCTACGCGCGCGAGCGCTGTCTTTAATTCCTCGAAAGTAAACGTCGCGTCGCCTAAAGTGCGATAGAAATGAGATTTGAGCAGTTTTACCGTAGCTTCCGACAAACCACCGAAATGTGATAATGTAGGCGAGATAAACTAGCATTAAATATCCAATTTACACAGAGTCTCTTGAACTCGTTTTTGATCGACAAAAATAGCGTCTTGGGCTTTTAGTGTTAGCAATTAGTTTCAACGAAATTAGTCGCGTTATCCGAGTATATATCGGTGCATAGATTGAGAATATTGAGGTCGTTAATTACCTCGATATAAACGACTTCGACTGCAAAGCTGACTCATATGTACACATATGTTCGTTTAATGATGCGCCGTAAACTGTTTCTGATATTAAACGGACTCGGATGATAAAAAAAAAAAAACTCTAACAGGTTTCACACGCGATTTCGAAAAGTCCATCCGTGGACAAGCCGTGTCGTTGCAAGACGATATTTGAAACATTGTACGCGACGATGCATTACGCTAAAAGTAATGTTTCGTCCATTTAGAAGGAAGGGGCAATATTTAAGACTTTTCGTAGCTAAAATTATTGGCCGTCCACTATGCACAAGTGTTTCATGTTCGCTGGAAAATACAGTTGATTGCAACTAAGTTTCTAGAATCTTCACCAAAATAATAGAACGAACTGCGAGTTTTCCCCGCCTTCGCGGTACAAACGTTTTATTGTTTCGTGATACGATATATTTTAATTTTTTCCAGTAAATATGTAGACGACAACGACGACAATACGGGGTGATCGTGATTGACTCGCGGTGCACAAATGATACAAAGATCATTCTTGACTGACCCATTTCCATTTAAGAAACGACAATTTCGAGTGAGAAGTCGAGTATCCCGGGTAAATCGTTTTCTACTGCTGTTTTTTCGTACATTTAAACATAAATCGTGATAGTGATCTAGGTTCTGGCTAGAAAAGTGTGTAAAATTATACGATATTAAAATTAATACGATTAAATTTTATCGATCTTTTTTAATTTAATTTATATAAATATTTCGAAATCAGATTCTGTCGATTAGTAATAATTTTTTTTAATAAAAATAAAAATTACATTTTTAAGAATTTATAAAAACGTTTAAGAAATTATGTAAAAAAAAGTTCTTAATAACTAAGAGAAATTGATTTCACTACATTTATATAGATGAAATATGAAAGAAACGCGGACGAAGAAATCCGATATCTTTAAATTAAAACAGGTTGAAAATTTATTTTTTTTTATCGTCAAACTACTGCTATAATTC